>JADRCO010000474.1:0-32997 GCA_021464525.1 Rhizophagus sp. LPA8_4_AMF
GTCACCGATCACGTGATTATCCTGATCGCGTTGTTTATATTTATCTCAGCGACTTGATTTTTTTAAGTGGCCTGATCTCTATTTGTCACCCCTTATTTGTCACTGCTGCGCCACCAACCTGGCACACAAAAAAGGGGTGCCATTTTATTCTATAAAATTAGTTTACGCAAAATCACGTGATTTCGTACAACTCACCAATTTTGCCGATCTCTGGCGTGAAATTTTTAAATATATCAGAAATAAAATAAATAAATAAATAAATAAAAATTTTTATATTTTCCATTAAAAATATTTTTGAAATTATAGATAAAATCTACATTTTTATATGCTAAAAATTTCTAGCAAATTAGTCTCTTATTGATAAACTTTACTATGTAGGAACGTAAGATTCCATTTTTGCCGATCATTTCTCCTGTTAAGTGGCGAACTGTCCCTTAAAGGTAATACAGATCGGGTTAATGCTTGCAATTGATCAATGGCGCCTTTTTATTGTGCGGTTCACGCTAGATTTAAAAGCAACAATATTAATGTTAACATTGTTCAAATGATCAGCAGATATAATACGTAATTCAGAAGGACTAATATATAAATAGGTAACAAAGAGATCGGCACCCATTTACTATTAGCTCCAGGGCCAGAATTACATAATGCCGCCTGGCATTATCCAAAAAAGGAACGTTAGCTGGTTCATTCTACGCTAACTCTGTATTGTTACCTTTTTTTGATTTGCTCGGGGTCCCGCGATTCTGTTGTGATACATGTGTATATATAAATATATTCACATGTTGCTGTAATAATCATTATAAACTGATGAGAATTTCCCTAGTAAAGATTAATAAACAATGTATTTGTCTGATAAAAAATTATTAGCAATCGTTTTATATTCGGCATTTGTAAACAATGAATTTTTAATTCCTATTAGAGATACTTGGGATAATCCTTGGATAATCGGAACTGCTGGAGCATTAGCAATAGGATTAGTTGGCGCAATAGTTGCACCAATTATTTTATCAGCAATAATATATGGATTAGGATTTAGTGTAGAAGGCATTGCAGCAAATTCATTTGCCTCTTGGTTTATGTCATTGTATGGAGGTGCGATCGCACGTGGAAGTCTTGTTTCAATTTTACAATCGACTGGAGCTGCTGGTTTAGGAACTTTGGGTAATTTCTTAAGCAGTAGTTTTGGAGCAGCTATTGGAATTCTTATCGGAGCAATTGGTGGTTCAAACCTTGCATCATATTTAGAAGAAATGGATCTAACTGAATCTGAAAACCAAATTCTTGAAAGTTTGGTTCAAATTGAAGAAAATATTTATCAAAATAATAGTATTGTTATATTCACACTTACGCCACTTTTATTATCAAATAGTACAATGTTAAAATGTTTCGCTGAAACATTTATATCTTGTTCACCATTTGTTAACTCTAAATTATTTAGATTTGATTTTAAAGACATTAATTTATTAAAATCAGATGAAGGAAGGGTTAATTATATTATTAATAATTTGTTAATTGGTGATTATAACAAAACCAGAGCAGAATATATTTTTCATGATGATTATTTGATCGGATATAATTTAAATCTTCGCGATCACGAACCATCGAACCTTATGTTAAATACGTTAGTGGAAATTTGGCATATTTTAAATGGTAATATTGTTGTAGATTTTGGAATTGATAAAATTCGTGATCAAATTAATGATGAAATTCACAATTTAATAAACTACTTTCATGATAAAGTTCATATTAAATAGGCATAGTACAATTAGTACATGGAATGTGTAATTTTAATTTTCTTCCAAAAGAATCAAAGAAAAGTTGTGAAATATACAGTATGAACAGATTTTGGGATTTTGGGATTTTTTTCGCTATATTGATAAATTGATTGTGATGTCACTATATTCTTTTATAAGATATTTTAAAGTGGTACCGTTAAGCATTCTGAATAGTACTTTGGGAGTGTACTATGCATTTTATAAAATTTATGGAGAGAATATTTTTAAATGGATACTAATACACACAGAACGTTTTACGGTAGCTATTTACAATGATATTTGCTTTAAGAGAGAGAATTAAGTAAATTTTTAATAAAAGTAATTTAATAATTTATTTTGTCAAGAACATTTTATTGTTTATTAATTTTCGCTGACTTTTACAATGAAGAAATTATTCTTAACCAAAGAACCAATTATTTTTGACGCTCATCAGCTGATGATCATAATATATAAAATCAGTTTCGTCAAATTTTCTAGTAATTCTTTAACGGTTGTAATTTTTGTTCCAAATATATCAAATTTTAGGAAGAATTTCTTAATTACCGTATCGATATTACTATATCGAGAAGTTTTGTTATCTATGAACCATAATTGATATATTTGTTGTAATACTAAAAAGTTCAAGAATTCACCTTTAAATAGCAACATATTTCTAATACTCTATGGAATTCACGATTTTTTTTTTTAAAAAAATATTTCATGAATATACCATTTCGTCAATGATTAGCAACGAACGCCTATTAACGAGAAAGTTCATTATTTTAAGATCGGAGAAAAATCATATTCGGAACTCACGTTCACTTCTGGAAAGAAATCATGTTTTTTGCGATTTTGATCCTGAATCAAGTTGGTTCTACCAAAAAAGAGGTAATTTCAATCAGTAATAGTTAAACAATATCAAATATATTAAGAATTACATTATGTCATTCATGTTTCATCTGAACTTCACTATCATCTGTTCCAACTATATATACAGAACAAGCAATTTTGTCTTTTTTGAAAGAATTGAACAGTTCTTATCAAATAATTAATGAACTTACTTGCATTCACATAAAAACTTGTTTCCTGAAATCAATACACAATTTGGAAAAACTATCAATATATCCACTTAGAGCATCCTGTATTTCTTCTTTCAATTGAGTCCGAGTAGTTTGACTTAATAAGTCAAGCGCTGGTTTGATATTTCTGATTAGTAATAACATCCTTTAAGTAAGTATTAGAAGTTATTCTTGGTAAATGATCGTATGATCGTATCCACCTTAAGACGTTTCTTGACTATTCATTTATGAATAGCTTTCTTCATCATATGCTTGAATATAGAACTTTGTAATTATTAATAAGATCACGTGGACCTGACTCTTCAAAATATCCCTTCTTTTCTTCAACCGATTTTCTCTGCACGTCAAAAAGTCTTGAATTACCCTACGATTATCGTTATAAAGTTAAGTTTCAATTATTTTCAGAAGGGAAATTGAATTTTGAGGAACGAATTTTATATTTTTACAAAATTCAAGTAAATAGAAAATTTTAAAATATGATAATTGATAAACGATAAATTATTTTCCATATATATATAACAATGTGTTTTTTAATAGTCATAGAAAATAAAAAAATTTTTTATTATTGAAAAAAAAATATTATACAACATACAAAAATTATACGATAAAAGTTCTAAAACGCAAATATATGAAATTACTCACCATTTCACAAACTTATACTTTATTTCTAATCCAGATAAAACAAAGTTAAGAATAACTTGCCAGAATTTTCGGGGACATTCATTTTATCATAATATCCACCATGAAATTATTGGCTAGAATTTCCTTGGTTTAAACCAAACAAAAAGCTTGAACTTTATGGTTGAAAAGAGTGGAGTTCGCTAGAATAAAAGAAGCGTTCATTCACGGTTTTTAAAGAAACTTATAAAATATAGTAGAACGAAATTAATAGAATGTAAAAATAAATATGTTGTACAAAGGGAATGAATTATTTGGTAAAGAAAGTTTGATTATGCACCCAAGTTATTAATGGTTTCACATCCGTTACAAAATAAATATCTTTTTTTTTTCACTATGAGATCATTGAGGATATGAAAAGTAAAATTCATAAGAATTTTTCAAGTTAGATTAACTTCATAATCAAATCTTTTCAAACATTATACGACGCAACAAAGAAAATTTGAAAATGGGTAAGTAATGAATATTTATTTCACGCGTATTTTTTTACAATTTATAGCCCAAGCAAGATTTTTCAAGAAGTGGAACCGTATACGCCATTTAAATTACTAAAAAAGATAATTCAAGGCGTGAAAAAAGATTTAGGTACAATGAAACAATATTAAGTTTGAGATCAAAGGTATCATCATCTACATTTTTAGCAATTACATTTATAATAAACGCATAATATTTCATTTTTTTCTAAAAAACAAAATTTAAAAAAAAAATCATTTCCTTATTTCTTTCAAAAGAGGGAGATTAGATCCGACTTTTCTTTAAATTGATCTGCGAGTAATCAACAATAATATAAAATGGCGTAATTAGTATATATTAAACTCGTAATTTTAACACCAATACATTATCAACATTTTTTTTTTTTTAAACTTTTATCCGTTACATTTTAATAATGCACGAAAAATCTTATCAAGAAGTATAACGCCGAATCATCTAAATCCAAACAAAACTAACACCACACGACACCACACGACTTCACACGACTCCATAATTAGTAAGTAACACAAAATAATTTTTAATTTTCCTTATGCAAAAGAAATTTTAAGTGATTGATTTTTGCGCCTAATACACAGATGAAACATAAAAGAAACAAAAGTAATCCCGATTCTGTTAATCAAAATTGGAACCTTTTTTTTTTTCTCATTTATAAATATCCTCAAATTTCACTTTTTACATACATTATAAAAAAAATTATACACATACACAAATATAATTCATATATAATTAATCAAAAAACATCATCATAATAAAAAATATATTTATACACTCATATAATTCTTTTATAATAAATCAAAACATGGGTCACGATCTATCAAAATATATCGATCCTGCAATATTTAAAACCGCTTCCGCAGATTCAAAAATTTCCCAAAGAATATCCACGATAGCACAGAATTATAATAGCGGAGATCTAGACGCTTCGTTAGATACTTTAACATTAATTCCAAACCTATTGGAACAATCAGAGGAAAAGTTAAAATCTAATGATTATGAAGATTACATATCTCTTTTACAGCGAGCATCAAATCTTGGGTCTGGTCTTGCCGCAGCAAAATTGGGTTTTGTATACTTGAATGGTTTACAAGATTCTTCTACCGCGTCACCATCTTTCAAATATATAATAAAACCAGACTATGAATTGTCAGCAAAATATTATTTTTTATCATTGAAAATAATAAATTTAATTGTTTATACTTTATGGGATATGAGCTTGTTACTAGAGGTGATCGTTGCCGTTACCGAATTATATCGGTATAAATTTGATCGAAAAAGTGAATTATGGAATAATGGATTAGAAATTTTAAAGTTATTCGATACAACCCTTAACGAAAACCAATTTGTAAAGTTTCAAACTCATGAAAATAATCAAATACGGAACGCCATTAAAATTCACATTTTATTCATATTTGCTTTAACTCATGAATTAGATAGAAATTTTTCTGATGCTATGAGAATTTACCATGAGTGTGAGAAGATTGGTCCAACGACTATCTCTTTTAGCGCAGATAAATTAGTGAGAAAATCCCATGCTAAATATAGAATGTTACAAAAAGAATTAGATAAACAAACTCCCAATGTTTTGCCTATATGTACAGAATGTAATTTTAAACCTAAAAATACGGCGGAAGTTTGGGGGTTATTAGTTTGTCCAAGATGTCAACAAGCCGCCTGTTGTAGTCGGCAATGTTTACAACTTCATATAACTAATGATCATTAATACGTAGATTTTATATATAATATATTATAACTTTTTCAATTTTATTATCTGTTATGTATTTTTAGTAATTTTTATTTTTATTTCTCAACGTGAACAAAGTCACAAAAACAATTTCAAGAAATTATGTATTTTTAGTAATAAAGGTCAAACTTTTTAAAATAAATATCAGTTTTCAGATCATGTGCCAATAATATCACGTGTGTGAGTAACCCTAAATTCCATGGAATTTTGGGTCTAGGGATTGTCTAAAATGGACAATATTTGTTGATCTCAATATTGTAATTGCATATAATACTGTAATTCGAATGTTCTTATGCATTAAGCCTTTGTGTACAAAAGATGATAAACAAGGGATTTACTGCAAAATTTTTAAAGGATAAATAGTTTGAAGATTCGTTATGTTTCACTTACTAAACATATTTTATGTACCATTAAATATCCTCGGGCGTTTTCCAGTAATAATTTAATTAAAATAAATATATCGGAGTTATATATGTCGGAATTAGTTTAGTTAAGTTGGTTTTTTTATGGTAGGCTTCATACATAATTGTAGTCCTGTAACACGAATTAATACACTTTAAATAAACCTTTTTTTTTTATAAAAATTCTTTCCTTTCTTTAATGATTTTGTTATTCTTTTCATTATTTAAAATTTTATAATAAAAATGGAACCGGCAAAAATTAAGAAACAATTGAGATATAATCCATATGTACCAGGATTTCTAAGATTGAGTGGTACAGTATTACCTCATGTTATTGTCCAAACTATAGTAGTAACTATAATCAGCTCTATAGTGGTTATTCTTTTCGAGTTAACTGACATCAAATTAAGTGTATCTAAAGCACCTCCATCATCCATATCTAATATTTTTACTCAAATAATTGGTATTGTGGTTGGTCTTTTACTTACTTATAGAACAAATACCGCTTATGACAGGTATTTTTCGTTATTGTGTAGTAATTTCACTCTCTAAAGTAGGTTTTTTTTTAACGGGTGAATCTTTTTTTTTTAGATATTGGGAAGGAAGAAAACTTTGGTCCACGATGGTTGTACAAATTCGTAATTTTACACGATATATGTGGATAGGAGTTAGAGAAGATGGTAGGAAAAAAATGGATAAACAACATGAACAAGCAAAACCAGAAATTGTTATAGAGAAAAGAACCGCCTTAAATTTATTATTAGGATTTTCAGTAGCGGTTAAACATTATCTTAGAGAAGAACCTGGATATCATTATAATGATTTAGAAACTTTAATTTCAAATATTCGATTAAGCTTACCAGAATTTACATCAACAAATAATATTGAAAGTCATACTACTCACGCAAAAAAAGTTGGATGGTATACTCGCTTATTTCGTAGAAAACTTAAACCTCATGAGAGAGAGAAGGAGCAACGTAATCTTGCAGAACATCTTGCAGAACAAAATCTTCCTCTGGATATAACTCTTTATCTTTCTTCTTACGTTGATACTCAATTTAAAAATGAATCAATTGATATTCCACTTACTAATCAATTATTAGCCGCTCTTAATGGTTTATGTGATTGTTTGTCTCAATTTGAAAGAATTCTTAGAAGTCCTATTCCTTTAGCTTACTCTATTCATCTTTCTCAAACTGTTTGGATTTATTGTCTCAGTTTACCTTTTTTTTTGGTTTCTGGTTCTCATTGGGCTACTATTATTATTGTATTTTTTGTTGCTTTGATTTTATTTGGATTGGAACGCATTGGAGCAGAAATTGAAAATCCTTTCGGATATGATGCAAATGACTTGGATTTGGACGATTTCTGCGCGTAAGCAAAGTTTTCTTTTTTTTTTTTAAAAAAAAAAAGAGAAGAGTTGCCTTTTTTAAAACCTCTAATTTGATTTGATTTTTTTTTTATTTAGTCATATTAAACGTGAATTAGATACTATCGCAGCTAATGCGCCTCCAACAATTCAAGATTGGATATACACACAAGAAAATCTTCCATTTGAAAATAAGGAAATTAGCGCTCTTGATGTTGCTAATCTCGAAGTTGAAGATGTCAGGTCATTACTTTCTGTTGGATCAAATCCTGAAATTGATAAAAATTCTTTTGATGCACAAAGAGGAGAAGGAGAAACGTCTGAGAAGAACAAGAATAATGTATCCGTTGATGTTGGTGAATAGGAAATGTAATTTATGGGGTGGGGGATGAGAAAAACTTTGTATGCTTTATTTGATTCAATCTGGTAATTAGAATCACTAAAGTATAGAATAATTTCGTTAATCGAATAATCTTTTTTGATCAAAATCACGTAATAATATATAAAATTATTTTAAATATTTAATTTATTAAATTTAATATCCAAGTATTCATTTACAAACAATCAAAGTTAAGTTTTAGTATACATTTAAAGTGTTTCTATATGTAAAAATCGTGTTATTGAAAAAAAAATAGTATTAACACATTTAAAAATACTTGGGAAAAAAAAAAATATCTTACGAAAATAAAGGTAGAGGTCACGTTTACGTTGAGGTGGTCAGTCAACTAATTAAATCAAAACTACATGTGGTTATTTAACATAATTTTTTTGATCGAACATTTGATAACATAATATTTCATATATAAAAGTTCATATTTTTTATTTAGATGCCCAATCGCTACTCAATTAGTTTTTATTGAATTATGTCAACAAAGTTACGAAGCATTTATTTGCATTAACTAGTAAATTTCTAGTATTTTAGATTTAAAATCTCATGCATATATCAAGGTTTATTTTTTCGTACCAAACATCAGGTATTGTAAAAAATAGCTTCGTAACTTTGTTTATAGGGTTGTATTAATGAATTTAATATGATTTACTTCTTAATATACTAAATTGTTAGAATTGTACATCTAATTTAACAAAATGGGTATATATAAATCATATAAACGCCGGTTCCAATTAAAAAAAGAAAATAGAATACGTCTTGAAGAAATATAAAAGAACTCGTTGTCGATG
Organism: Rhizophagus sp. LPA8_4_AMF; assembly: GCA_021464525.1. NCBI lineage: Eukaryota > Fungi > Glomeromycota > Glomeromycetes > Glomerales > Glomeraceae > Rhizophagus > Rhizophagus sp. LPA8_4_AMF. Next base: position 8,697 of record JADRCO010000474.1, read on the forward strand.
AAGATGAAGAATAGACCTTTAAACATATCCAAAAATGAATATCATTAAAGCAAGGTTATCTTCAAATAAAATTGCTAAAGAAAATTTATTCAGATAAATTAAAAAATGAGAGCGAAAAGATATGCAACGAAGAAAATTCCGCTTCAAGAAATCAACCACAATCCGGATATTTTAATAAATTATTTATATTACTGCTTCAAATTAATAACCCTATATAAAATATAACTTGTATCACTGGATCAAAAAAAATTCGATAACGCCACGTCCCTACCGCATAGCAATTTTGATTTAATATTAGATCGCGACGTTACGTCATTACGTAGAGTGAATATAGATAAATTTTTAGGGTTAAATCGTAATAACTAATAAGTAAAAAAAATAAAAGATCTATATATGGATTAAATTTTGTTGGTTACAAATTATATTCGCTATATACTTTTACGAGTTTTTTCACGAAGGCTCATGGATTTATATGCTATATACTTCGACTTTCAAATGTTAGTTTAAGGTAGTTTAGGTGCCGCATATGGATGGTCCAATTGGAATTCTTATTATAGCTTATAGCAAAAGTTTTTCTGTACATGTGACAAACGGTTCTAATAACAGCAATATTTATACAATAGTATCTGTAAATTTAAATATTATAGCGAATATGAAACTATATTCCTAACTAGATTATTTAATCGATCAAAGGTACTCCCTCAAGCGTCACACTCAATAATAATGATATTGTTATAATAGATCTTATTAGTATTAGAACGTCAAAACTATTTCCATGATCTTCACCATGTTATGTTACATCTTTTTACAACAGCGGCAAGTCAACTTTTTATTAGGTCGTTGGCTCTAAATTATGCTTGTTATATGACAAGAAGAAAACCTTTACTATGTGTCCTGAGTCTCCTGAACGCATCTTGATAGACTCTTTTTTCATCAGTATATTTTTTATTCTAGTCATTACATATAATATCTTTATTTTTCGTAGTACATTTTTTTTGTAGATTAAAAATAAACGACGAATGATTAGATTCTCCTTAATAGGATTGAATGCCTAAGAATTCTTTTGTAGTATTACTTATTAATTGAAGGACTATATATTATTATTATACAAACTGAACACGTCCGGACATCCGAACATTCAATCATTATATTTTACCTCAGTGCATCAAAACAACACTTCGGACGTTACAATGATTTTCATTTCCTAATATCATTCACAAAGATAATAATGACCAAATTAATCGAACAGCGATTTTTGGCGTAGAGTCAATTCCCTAATTTGATTATTTTTTTTGTGTTTCTAAGCCGCGGTAATAATTAATTAATCGATTATAGAAATAATAAATTTTAATCACGCATATATATTCAAAAAAAAAAATGCTATAAGTAGAAGAGCTAAATATTAGACTAAATCTTTTGTAGATTCACTCTATTTAAAAACATTTAATATGCAAAAGAAGTATGTACTGTATATACTTATGTTCCAAATCGATAATTTCCTAAATTTGGATATTTCAATATTTCAAATGATTTTTAATTCAGTTCCTTTTCCCAGAGTCAATTAAGCAAAAAAAAAAAATCCTTACTATTTCCATGGTCATTCAATCTAGAACATATGAATGTATACAGAAAAAGTGTTTAAAACGAATGTTTCAAATCCAAATTATGTATCGTGTATAGTTAATAAAACCATATATAGTTATAATATTAACATTTTTGGTACGAAAGTTTTAATATTAAATGGTGATTATGGTAATTAACTTTAACTATGTTCCACATGGGCGTTTTTTTATAGCAAATATGCAGAAAATAATGATTTTTCACTGAGACCATGTAGGTTGCTGATCAACCGCCATGTAAAGGATAAGTTTGTGGAGAAATTTTCTTTCCCCTTGAATCGATTCTTTTTCTTTCTAAATAATTAGATATGTCAGATAAGTGTACTATTGAACTTAAAGATAAGGCAAAAGGTATTTATAACTAATAAATGATAGTCACATGACATTTTTTAATTAAATTAATATATATAAAATATTTTACCGTTTTAATAGAACGATATGAAATTAAAAGAAGTTTTAGCTACGGTAAGGAACTTAATGTATACAAAGCCTATGAAAGGAATAACCCAAATATCCATTATGTGATAAAAAGCTATAACACAAAAGAGGGGTTCGAAAGAGAGTTGCAAACGTTAAAAGAATTAAGTGGTGCAAAGGTAGTGAAATAATATTTTATCTGTACGTGAATTACGTTTCAATTTTTCAATTTTATTAAATTTTATTTTTACTCAAAAATGCAGAATATTACACAAATGGTAGATAATTATCCTGACCATTTAATAATTGTATGCGAATGCGCCTTATATGATTTGGAAACATTTTTGGGTCATCAAGATTATATTCAGCGACACGAAGAGAAAGGCAATATAATAAAGGTAATTATTTATATTTTATTTTATTTAGTTCTTTTTTATTTACAAATATATTGAATTTTTTTTATTAGGATATAGTATCTGGTCTCTTGGAACTTCAGAAGCATAACATAGGTAAAATTTTCAAAAAATTAAACATCTAATTTATATGAATTTATTAACCAATTTCTTGAATTATTTTTTATAGTACATACTGAATTATCACCAGGAAATATAATGTATTTTCAAGAGAATAATGGTTGCACTGAAAGCTGGAAGTTGATTGATTTTGACACAGCATGTTTTGTTGGTTCATATTATGCAAAAATCAAAATGAATTATTCAGCTCCCGAAGTTATAAGAGCACAAGAGGAAGGAATTGAAATCAAGGCCGACTTTTCAATGGATATGTTCTCTTTCGGATTAGTTTTATATTTTATTGAGACAGGTATTTTCCATTTTTTTCAAGAGATTCTTTTCGGTTCTTTTCATTGAATCACATTTAATCGTCTAATAAAATTTTCGCTTAAATATGTCAGGTCGTCATTATTGGGATGGATTGGATAGAGAGGATGAAGAATTAAAAAGAGATATTATTTCGGGAAATAAATACCTCTTACTACTTCAAAATATTCGTGATCAAAATGCTTGCTGGGTTATAAGGAGTTTGCTTGATAAGGACATTTCACACAGAATGAAATTAGATAGATTTATGGTGATTACATGTTTAACGTCGCGTTTATTTGTTTATCTTAACTTGATTGCGTAATTCAGTACTAAAAATAAAATTTTTCCTCTTTTTAGCGAACGCCATATTATACCGGAGAATCAAGTAAGGAAAAAAAAAAGTAAATTTAATTTAGTTAGCACTCATATTAATAGCTTGTATGCGTTGCATGATCCAGAATCAACGAATATTAATAAATTCGAGTCAGATTATGAAATAAACGAAGAATTATTTCAATTATATCAGTCAAAGTTTACTCAGGTAAATTATTCAACTTGCTTTAAAAGAAATAAGTTCATTTAATAAATTTTTTTTCTCTTTCAGAAAGTTATTGAAGAGTATCATAACGAAATGAAAGAAAGCTTAAAAAGATTGAATGATAAAGTTGATAATTGCAAGAAAGCCGTGGAGGATTTAACTGATATAACAAAAGAAATTCCACAGTGGGTAAGTGATTTATCAGGTTCACAAAAAAATTTACTTAAAAATTTATTCATTTAATTAATTCTCTTCTTTTTTCTTGTAAAAAATAAAAAATAAAAAAAGTTAGTTAAATTACAAAATGAAAAGGTTCCTAGAGTATTTGTTATGATACCTGATCAAAAAGATTGGAAAAAACCAGCGTAAGGAGTATATTTGTTCCTTTAAATTCTAGTTATTTTTAAATTTTAACATAATATTTATTCATAGAACGTGGCTTTTATCAAAACCTTTTCGTCTTTTATTTGTCTGCGAACACAAGGAACAGTGGCACGTTCCAGAACAAGATGGGCATAAACTTCTTGAGGTTCCTCAATTTATTAAAAAATATGGGCCTTGGATAAATCTTTGGTAAATTATTATATAACTTTAAAATCAAACTAAAATTTTTTTTGTTAAGTTGATGCTAACCGTTTTTTTTTTTTGAAAAGTTTGCAAACGTTATTTAGCGCAATAAAAATTATGACATCAGATATATTTCCACAAGGCGTTGCTGAAATTTTTTCATCAGTTTTTAGTGTTAAAGATAATTCTGACCTTATGCATTATTTTCAAGAAATTATGGATACTGTTGACATAGGTGTAAAAACTATGATCGATGAGGATCCTACCTTTCTTCCTTTGAGCGATGAAACGTATACTTCTCATCAAATGATAAATGCCTCGGGACTTCGAGAACTCGAAAGTATGTAAAATTACTACTTTTTTTTGTTGTTTTTGTTTACAAAAATTTATATTTTTTTTTTTATTAGGATTTCTCGATAAACAAGATTGTGCGGACAAGTTTGGTGGATTGGTGCAATGTGTGGATGATAATAATGAGATTTTATGGTTGTGTGAAGAACATAGATCTGGATATAGTCCTATTAGTACTACTAGTACAGTAAATCCACCAGAACCATTAATTATTCCACCAGATTCATCCGAGTCAAATGGACCATCCGAATCAAATGGAACACAAGGATCAAATGGACAACAAAACTATTTCAATAACAGAGAATTAGGTAAATTATTACCAATAGACCCACAAGATCCCGAAACATTTCTTCCATGGAGGCCCCCATTTATGGAAAATACTCTGAAATGGGATTATAATAAATTTTACATAAAAAGCTCGACAGATCCGTTAGATCCATATTACGCATTAGATTATGTATGTGTAATACTTGGCGAAGTAATAGAGAACGTAGTTGAATCTGGGAGAAAACATTTTAGGAGAGATGATTTGATGGAAATTGCGCAAAAAATGCGCGCGAACTGGGATAATTTAAATCGAAATTGGTGCGTTAGTGATCAGAAAATCCAATTTTTAAAAATCCTAAGAAAACAAGTACATCACTATAATCGTTTTATATGGTTGATTATACGTTATTGTGCCGGTAAATTATTTTTTATTTATTATAAGAATATAATTACAAAATTTCAATCAATTTTTCTAAATTCCTTCTCCCTTTTTTTTTCTAGTAAAAGATCGTGTTACAAATAGTCGGTTAGCAAAGATGATATCAATCTTATATCATGACATAGACGAAATTAGAAGGTTAGCAACCGTTAATTCAATTTGTAAATTTTTATCTTTTTTAGACATATACTTATATGATGTATTATTTTATTTATTCATTAGCATAATAAAATCCGGAAGATCATTCAATGACCATTTGTCCAAATTAATTACGGCTTTGAGAACGCATGACAATATTAGAATTCAAAGTGAATTAAAAAGTTTTTCCGAAGATCCGTGTATTAACTTATATATTGATTATGAGTCAAGTATACCTTTATCTCGATGGTATTATGTAGCGAGTCAGGCATATTATGCTCATATAGAAACTCCAACAGATATTGGAATTCAAGAGGAGAGGCTTTTTGACACAACAAGACGAGTCTTAAATAACACGACTGTCACAGGAAAATCATTAAGATGCCTAAATGACGAAAATTATCATTGTCTAATTAAAGAGATTTATCTTTACAATGACCGTCATTTGAATAATAATAAGTATATAATCGAATTTCGTGGATATTCAATTCAACATTGTAAGTGCACTCTATTTTATGAATATGCAGATTTTGGTGATCTCTTCGAATATTTTCAAGCGAATCATTATCCATCAAATCATCATCTGAGCGATTGGAAAAATAAAATTAAACTAGCATGGGAGATATCTCGAGGCGTAAAATATTTGCATAGTGTAAGAATCATTGTTATTATTGTCATTATTTTTAGTTCTTAACGTTTACAGCGTTTAAATATCAATAAATTTTTTGTTTTTTATAGAAAAAAATTGTACATTTAGACCTTAGAAGTGCAAATATTTTATTGAAATATGACGAAAATGAAAAAACGTTAATGCCAAAAATATCTAATTTCCTTTGGAGCAGAGATTTTTATTCCGGAAAAACTTCAGTGTATCCAACAATAATAATTTCTTCTGGTGAGGAGGTTTGGAAACGGTGGTACGATCCACAAAGGCTATCTGGTATGAGACAATTTCAAATTCCTACAACATCTGCTGATATATATAGTTTAGGATTATTGTTTTGGGAAATCGCTTGGTGTAAACCAGGAAATTGGCCATTTAAAGAAGTTTCGATTGAAAATCTTTATCATCATTTACGGGAATATAATCATGAAAATTTACCAGAATTACCACTAGATTATCGACATTGGGGGCTATTAATAAACAAAATGTGGAAATTCAAAGCGGAAGATCGGTATGATATAATGACTGTAGAGATAGTTATGCAAAAATTATACAAGGGTAGATCAGATTCAACATCGTCAGTTTCATCAAGTATTGAGACCCCCCCAATTAGCCCCATATCACCATCTCTTATATGAAATTAAAAAAAAATTTTTTTGTATATTTATTAATAGATTTTGTATTATTAATCTTTTATATTATTATTATTTAACAATAATTTGATGATCAAATTATTATTGCAATAAAATTTTAATTTTATTCTTAATTTATTATATAAAATGAAAATTTTTTAAATAAAATGTATTAATTAAGGGTTCGATAAATTAACCGAATAATTAGTGACCAACCATTATTACCAACTTATAACAAGCGTGATAACCGGTGATTTTTCCATATTATACGCAGGCCTAGGGGTTCGGTAGTCGCCACGATGCAAAATCTCATTGTGTTTTTATTCTACTAAAACGGAAATTTTTTTGCTAAGAATGCCATTGTTACCCATTATGTACACACAATAGGGTTAGTTTTAATTTCTAATCTACTGCGGTTTCTACTTACTGTAATTTACACAATGGAACACTACAGACATTGCTTTCATAAATTTTCCTTTTTTAATTATGTGGCGTACTATAATCAGGCATGCCACCGGAATCCGGAGACAATTTCCCGATTATATCGAACGTCTTTCCCATAGTTAAAATAGGTATAATAAAAATGGCAGTTCTAAAAAAGAATGGAAAAATCAAACGTCATGTGGAACGTACAACCGAAACGAAAGTTACACGCTTCTTTTTTTTTTTGTTTTTTTTATTTTGCTGCTATCAAACTAACGATGTTTCTTCTTGAAATCACAAAAAACAATAAACAATAAAGAAAGAATTACAATATGGCTAGTAATTTATCACGCTTATTTGAAGATTTTAAACTTGAGGGTGAAGCTAAAGGTATCTAATTAAATGAACAATTACACTTTAATGTGAATTAAAAGTTAATAGTGCATAAAAAATATTTAAATGATAAACAGAACAATACGCAATTATAAGAAGTTATAGCTTTGGTAAAGACTTTAATGTGTATAAAGTCTATGAAAAGAATAATCCAAAAAATAATTATGTTATAAAAAGTTATAAAACAAGAGAAGAATTCGAAAGAGAGTCACAGATGTTAAAAGAATTAAATGGTGCAAAGGTTTGTGCGTGGAGTTTATTTTAATTTTTTTTTATTAAATTTGATTTTGATTTCAAAAATGTGTAGAACATTACTCAAATGATAAATGTTTACCCATCGCAATCAATTATTGTATGCGAATGTGCTCTATATGGGTTAGAAACATTTTTGGGACATCAAGATTATATCCAGAGGCATGAGGAGAAAGGCAATATAATAAAGGTAAATTATATTTTTTCTAAAAAAAATGTGTATATTCTAAATATGTATGTATATTCTCTCTCTTATCTTAGGATATAGTATCAGGTCTCTCGGAACTTCAAAAACACAAAATAGGTAATAATTTAGTGCAGCTAAATATGTGCTATTATCTCTTTAGGGCCGGAATTACATAATGGCGGCTGTATTATGAAATTAATTCAATTAAAATTCGCCGATCCTTAATTCCTCGTTTTTTATAGTACATACTGAATTGGCACCAAAAAATGTAATGTACTTTCAAGAGAAAGATGGATACACTGAAAACTGGAAGTTGATCGATTTTGATACGGCATGTTTTGTTAATACAGACAATGTAAAAATCACAACGAATTATTCAGCTCCTGAAGTACTAAGAGCATACAAGGAAGAAACAGACATCAAAGCAAATTTTGCGATGGATATGTTCTCTTTTGGACTAATTTTATACTTTCTTGAGACAGGTATTCCTTTTTTCAAGAAATATTTGGTAAAGCTTATTTGTGCGGCGTAATGAATTTTTCGCTTAAATGTTAGGTCATCATTATTGGGATGGTAACGATGAAGAAGAAGAGAGGGAGATGGTTTCGGAAACAAAATACTTGCCACTTCGTGGTATTCGCAATCAAACTGCTTGCTATGTTATAAAAAAGTTACTTGATAAAAATATTTCACATAGAATGACACTGGAAGAATTTATGGTTGTCATAATTAATCTATCATGTTTTATCGTTGAAATAATCACATCTTGATATTGACACAGCTACATTTTTATTCTTAGCAAACATCATATTATAATGGTAAATCAGGTAAAATTCGCTTGTATATATCGTATATGTTATGTTAGAAGGTAATCTAAAATTTGTGATAATAATCAACATTTCTTTCATCATATAGAAAACGAAAGCATTTATGAAAGTTATAATAATTCAACACACAATATCCCAATTTACGATTTAGGTAAATTAAAACTATATAAAGCATAATTTATTTAGTATCTTAATTGGATTTTATATGATTTATATTTAGAGCCAGCGAATATCAATAAAAATAATCAGCATGATTATGAGAAAGCGGAGCATTTATATCGTACAAAATTATCACAGGCAAAAATGCTATCTACTTAATTTTAATAAAATTGTTAATGTTGATGATACTAAATTGATATTTTTTTTTTTTTTATTAGGAATCATTTCGTGCTTTTATTGAAAATTATCATAATGAAATGAAACAAAGTTTAAAGATGATGAATGATAAAATTGATAAATATACGAAATATTTAGAGAATTTATCCGATTTAACAAAGAAAATCCCACAAGTGGTAAGCGATTTTTTGAATGTATCAATAATAAATAAATAAGATTAATACTGAATCAAATCTTCCTTTTTTTAAAAAAGTTAGTAAAATTGAAAAATGAAAAGGTTCCTAGAGTATTCATCATGATTCCCGATCAAAAAGATTGGAAAAAACCTACGTATGTAATATACAAAAGCAATTTTTTTTTAAAAAAATTCTGATCTTTTAATATTATGTTTATTATAGGACATGGTTTTCAAAGCCTTTTCGCCTTCTATTTGTTTGTGAATACAAAGATCAATGGCACGTTCCAGAACAAGAAGGTTATAAAGTTCTTAACATTCCCCAATTTATTAAAAAATATGGACCCTGGATTAATCTTTGGTAAATTATCAGAGAGTATATATATATATATTTTTTTGATACGTATATACTAATTATATTAACGCGGATGTTTATAATAGCTTACAAACGTTGTGCAGTGTTTTACGAGCTTTAACATCAAATGTATTTCCAGAGAGTGTTGCTCATATTTTATCATCAGTTTTTAACATAAATAATAGTTATAATCTTGACCTTATTCAATATTTTCAAGAAATTATTGATACTGTTGACATTAGTGTAAAAGTTATGCCTGATGAAGATCCTGATTTTGTTCCTTTGAGCAATGAAATTCACACTCATTATCGAATGATAAATGCTTCAGGACTTCACCAACTCGAAAGTAAGTTTTCTTTTTTTCTTTCATAGAACATTTCTTTCTCTAATTTTACAATTTTTTCCCGTAAATTCTTCAAGAATTTCTTGATACGCAAGAATGTGCTAGTCATTTTGGTGGATTAATACAATGTGTTGATGATAAAACTCAAGAAGTTTTATGGTTATGTGAAAGACATAGCAACGAATATAAACCGGTTTCATCTCCATTATATTCAACGCAGTTATTATCTCCAGATTTAAGATCATTAAATATTTCACCGCCTGGGTCTGTATCCCCTGCCTCCAACCCTTTTATTGAAACTACTACTGCTAAAATATGGGATTATAGTGATTTTGATAAGGGATATTTAATAGATTCATTAGGTCCATATTTAGCATTAGAATATGTATATAAAATACTTTGTGAAGTAGTAACGAACGCAATTAAATCTGAAAGAAAACACTTTAGAAAAGATGATATTAGGAAAATTACAAATGAAATTCATGAACATATGAGTGATTTTAAAAGTTTGTGTAAGTATTGGGACAATGATGCTCAAAAAATTCAATTTGTAAGTATCTTAAAAAAGCAAGCACATCTCTATATTCATTATTTAATGTTAATCGTACGTTATTGTGTTGGTAAGTTATTTTTAATTTTAAGAATAAAATAAAATCGGGAATATTTCTAACTTTTTTTAATTTATTTTTATTGATTAGTAAAAGATATTGAATTAATGAAACAAATGACGTTTTTATATACTGATACATTAGAAATTAACCGGTTAGTATTCCTATTTCATATAAAGATAGCTCGAAAGAATTCTCTCACACACGTTTTCTAATAAAAAAAATTTTAACTTTTTTATTAGCATAATAACAGCTGGAAAGTCATTTAATAAACACTTAAGTAAATTAATGATGGCTTTGAAACCATTGCAGTATAATACTCGCATAATTGGAATGTTATTAGATGATTTCGATAAAGAAACAAACCTTGACGTAAAAATCAATGATGATTCAATTATAGTTAATTATAAATCATTATTTCGGTGGTATCATGTAGAAGATCGAACGCACACTGAAAGTTTAGATTCTCCATTAATGGGAACTCAAGGGGGAGGAGTACTTTTCGAAATAACAAAAAGAATTTTTGATGAGCGTGTTATTATAGCGAAGTCATTAAAATATCTAAATAACGAAAATTTTTTATGTGTAATGAAAGAGATTTATTTCTATAGTGAACATGAGTTAAATAATGATAATATAATCGAATTTCGAGGGTATTCAGTTTACAATTGCAGATCCATACTGTTTTATGAATATGCAGAATGTGACCTATTCGAATATTTTCAAAATTCATCAAATATTTCTAAAGATTGGAAAGGAAAAATTCAAATAGCGTGGGGAATATCTCAAGGTGTAAGATATTTGCATGATGTAAGAAAAAAACTTTTTTTTCCTTTGTTTAAAACAGATTACACTTACAGTATTAAATAATAACGAGATATTTTCATTTTTATAGAAAAGTATTATACATTTAGATCTTCGAAGTGCAAATATTTTATTGAAATATGATGGGACAGGTGAAATACCGGTACCAAAGATAACCAATTTTTTTTGGAGCATATATTTATGCGCAACAAAAACTTCGGTACGCCCAAAGGTCAAAAGTTCGTCCGAGGAAGAAATTTGGAAAAGATGGTATGATCCAGATAGACTATTACATGGAAGTAATTTTGAATCGATTCTTCCATCATCTGATATATATAGTTTAGGATTATTGTTTTGGGAAATCGTTTGGTGTAAGGCGGGAAATTTGCCATTTAAAGAAGTTCCAATTAAAAAACTTTATAATCATTTACAGAATAATAATTATGAAATATTACCAGAGATGCCTGAAGAATATAAGAGTTGGGAGAACTTAATAAAAAGAATGTGGAGGTTTAAATCAGAAAATCGTTGTAATATTAAAACTGTAGAATCAACTATGCTAAAATTACTTAAGGAGAGAACAAATTCAACATCTTCAGCCTCAAGTTTTTTGAGACCTATATCTCCCACATTATTTATTTCTCCTTTATCAAATCAATCTTCTCAAAGCGATTAAATAATCAATGTCGCGTGTCGATATATTGTATAAATGAAAAGAAGATTTAGTATTTGAGAAAGTTTACTGATTTACTGTATATAAGTTGAATTAATAAGTTAAAATTTAACAATACTCAATAATTTTAATATTTATTATTATTATATCTTATATTTTGTAATGTTTAATTAATAATATTAACAATAGTAATATAATTATGAAAGGAAGAAATGAAATTAGGAGGATAATATAAATCGATATATTCTTTTAATTTATTGTGTATTTATATAACTTTATTATTTTTATTATTATTCTTTATCACTTATATTTCATTATTCTGAATAAATTAATTTTCTTTTTACTCTTTATTATTTCCATTTTCAATATGGTGTATCATACTAATTACCAATATTCGTCCGGCCTGGTAATCTAGTAGTGTTCTTTTTGTTGATTCAAATATACTACTAAGGTCATCGTTTGAAAACGGCGACTCTGTTATTAATTTAGTATTCAAAATACACAAAGAACTATCACATTCATTATATAATAAAGCGACTGCTACTAACTAAACTCTTTGCTCTAAAACTATACCTGTCCGTACATTCCGAAATGCTATTAATTATTTTTTTTAACATCTCAATTGTGGACTAATTTCTCGGAAGTGCTCTTTTCTCTTATCTATAAATTTTATCTTATAATCTATTTTCAGAAATATAGATTACTACATTTCAAATCTTCATTATTACTTATTTCATTTATTTTGCATACGTTTGCTATCATGCAAATAAATACAAACTTTTATTATGTATTATTTCTTTATTATTATTACTTATTACTTATTATTTTTCTTACTGGAAAAAATGTGACAAAAGAGGGGGAGACTATTTTTTTTATGATATGAAAACAATTTCTTTATGAGGAGAAAAATCTAATATCGTTCTAATTGAATTGCAATAGTACAATTTTTGTTTCTAAAAGAAGAATTTACTTTCTATTATACTTCTAAGTTTTGAAAGTTATATATTATAGAACAATTTAAATTGCATCTTCAATAGTTGATAATAAATGTAATTTATTATTAAATATTTTTAAACAGTTTAATTATTGAATAAATTTGTTCTTTTGATGATACATCCACCTTCCACATTGAATTTAGTTTGCAAACCACTATTCCACTATCATATTTGCTAAGGAATTAGCTGGTTGTTACTGCTCATCTCAATCTATTCTGCATAGTGGAAAATATCAAAATATAAAAATTATATTAAGCTTCAAAATTATAGCCACAGGCCTCAACTTTCTGCATAATTGATGAATAATGATATTCGCTTATTTTTATTTCACAAGTTCCTATAATAGTAATCTAAAGGACAAATAATAAGTAATAAACTTATTAAATATTGATTGAATATTAAAGAATTCTAACATAAACATCTTTTTATTTTTTCAAATCTTTTTTTGTTCTGATTATTTTACCAATTTTATTATTATTGATCACCTATTTTATTTCTTTATTTGCATCAGCTGGAATTTTGTTAAAAGTAATAAATCTTTGGTTGTTAACTTTGCCTAATGATGGTAATTTTCTACAATTACTCAAAATATTTTTTATTTATGCATTATTCAAGAACTCTTCCCTCTCTATGTAAATGTATTGGTTTCCATTCATCATTTGTTTTCTAAACTAGTTAGATTATATTTTAAAAATATCCAATAGATAATATAAATAGAAATAAACCTGCACCAGATATAATGATGTACAGTAAATGTGGTGTAGTATTTTTAGAATTATGAGTATAATAGTGAATTATGTAATTTAACAAATAATATTTATGAAAAGTGGCCATATTTTACTCCAAGAAAAGCAGCAAGATAATATAAGTTGATGGCTGAAACGTAGCAGCTTAAGATTCTCTTTAATACAACTTCACGTGATATGAAGTTGTTTACTTTGTCGGTAGGATTTGAACTTTCTGTATATTCGCTTAATAGGAAAAAGTTTATAAAATATTGTAATAAAACACATAACGACATGATAAAATTTGATTTCCTTTCTGATGGCCATTGCTTGACATTGTGAAGATGTTTCAGCCAGTTGACAAAAATTCAATAAATCTCTGCATCATATACACTTTCGCGAGGTATATTAACAGCATGCTTAGAGTCAGATGCCAAACTCAGTTCGGGTATATATATTATATGGTAGAAACCTTTTGCTCCAAATTGCGATTTTCCTCTTTAATTTTTCTTGCTACCTCCATGACATTCAATGAACATTCTTCTGTCTGTAATATGTTTCTGTTTACGCATAGTGACGAAAAACTTATAGTGGTGGGCTTTACTGTTTTTTTTAATGATAGCAGTTAAGTGTTTTGAGTGAATTTTATAGTGACCTTTATATTTTTCCACCTTATCCTCAACTATCCAAAGAGCTTAAACTGCTGATAATGTTTGCAACATTAACAATATAATAAACTTCCTGAATAAAAATTTAATTTAAACTAGATCATGTAACCTCTTTAATAATGATGCCTGGATTGGTAATTCTTTTGTTTGAATATATGATTGCTGATGATTGTAAAGCTTTTGGATCAACTTCAACCTTTTCAATTCTTTATTGGTATACATCAAGAATTCCGTAGAATCTGGGAGGTATTTGTAAATTCCATAACTTTCTAAATAAACTATGCACACTATATCTTTACTGGTGTGCCATTGTCCTAATAATTGTCAAACATTTGGATTAATTAAATGATACTACTTTTAATATGATAGTGAAATATTAAAACTTGCAAATTGAAATATTTGGCAGTCTTTTTGAAAAATATAAGGACTTCAGGTAAAAAAATTTAATTCTAGATTTTAGAATATATTTCTCATATCTTTAATAAGACCAACAACTAATACCATATAAGTTTAAATCATAAAGTTGATATAATTTAGTAGCCATTGTTATAATAAATGTATATTATTGTAATAAAGTATTTTTATGTGTTAAAATTGCAAATAATAATTTTGAGTTTTTTCCCTAGAAGATTTACTTTAATTAAAAAATATATGTTTATTTCTTTTTGAATACTGGGTATTGAAGCAACAACAACATAATACTTTGGATTTTCTGTTGTAAAATTAAGTTATCATAATTCATAAAACTTAATTTTGTATTAGCATCAATTTTGGAGTCACTTTGAGTCTACAACTCAATATATTAAATGCAAAGAATGGAGGTTTTTTTGCAAAATATCATATTGATATGAAATAAAATATGAACAGATATTTCAGGTATGTAATGGTATGATCTTTCAAAAGGTTGTTAACTAAAGTATAGTCCAGACAGTTAATAACATTTCTAAAAAACTCTTCTGTTTTTTTGCTTCAATAACGAATTCAAGAATATTAAGATTATGTGATAGAGTTTTGTGATCTTTAAAGTTGAAATTTTTGTGTTGAAAATTTTTAAAGATAATAAAATTTTATTTAAGTTATCTATTAAAATTATTATTATTTAAATGTCTTAAAGTTTTATGTTTATGGATGTGATGCTATTGCTTTTGTAATTTGTGATAATTCAGTCTTAGTAAGTTATTGAAAATAATTACTATATTAGTTAATGTTATTATTTGATAAAGATGATACAGTTTTTGCAATTACCATAGTATTATCAATTTATAACTTAAACATTATAATAATGTTTAAATAAATTAAATATATTCAATTAAGTTTATAATAAAATTATATAAACTTGAGTATTGGAGCAGAAATGCAAATTTCTTTGATTTTTTTTAGGGCTTATTTTTCCACTGAAATGATATGAGTGTGACAATTATGGCATTTTTAAATAGTATCATCGATGGGGATAAGACTTGGAAAGGGAAGTGTAAATGGCCATTTTTTTAAGGGGTAGAACCGTAGAAGGGGATAGAAAAAAGTTTTTGTGTGCAAAAAAAATGTATATCGTCATGCTCTTTATTTTTAAGATCTGTAACGGCTTTCATAAGAAATTTCATTTTTTTTTATAGTAATATGAGATTTTGTAGTAATGTGAGATTTGTGGAAGAAAATCATAGATCATTAATAAAATAGATTATTAATAAAATAGATTATTAAAAAAATTAATGTTAAAAATCATGGTAAATTTTTAAATTAGGGAATAGTCCAAAGGATGAAGTTAAAAACCATAAAGCTGGTTTAAATGGCATTTGTATTCTTGTTATTAACAAATTAGGTGAGCCAATCCTTAGCAAAATTATGGCATTCCACCTTTGCTTTCTTTTTTTTTTGTAACCAAATGCTTATACATAGGGTAATGACTATTTAAGTATGCTGATATCTGTTGATCAATATGATATCTTTCATCCATACCAAGTTCAATATTTGCTGCTTTATCATTTCATTTGATAATTAAGAAATTATTTTACAGAAGTTCTTAATTTTTAATATTTGATAATATGTTTACATTATTAATTATAAGGTTAAAATTCTATGGTAACCAAATCATTTGTAATTTGTCCTATTAATTCAAGATAATATTTTCACCATTATCCAATAATGAAATTGCTGGTGTAATCACTTGTGCGATTTCTGGTCAGATTGCTGGTCTAATTGCTGTTGACGAGATAACTGCTGGTGAGGTAACAGTTGGTGAGGTAACAGCTGGTGAAGTGACTGTTGTGTTGAATCCTGGTGCAACTACTATGGTGTCTATATTTTGTTCAGAAATTTTAAATAAATGTTCTGTAATAGTGGTGATTGCAATGTGAAAGCATTATGAGATGATATTATAAGATCCATTTTAATGAAAGTTCAGCCTTTGGTATGGTATGAATGATAAATTAATTGCAAATAGGTCTAATTTCTGGAGTCTCAATCTTTGGAGTCTCAGTGTTTGAATTTCATTTGCTAAACTGATTGTGTCTTGATTAATGTTCATCCATTTAAATCTTATACCATCTTTTTTTTGACATTATAGAAGCTTTCTAATTTATTTAACATATTTATCTTTCTTTAATCAAACTCGCTAAAATATAAAATTCACATTCGTCTATACTACAATATTGCAGTCCAAGAAATTCAATTTTTTTATTATATCCTTTTGATAAAGCCTCAAGTATATAATTAATTCCTTTGTTATCTATAAGACAATCATTAAGATTTAGGTATTTTAAATATGCTGGAGTGATTGAGAAAAATATAAATTTGCAATGAATTTAACTACATTTAGAGCTTTTACTTATGAAAAGTGCACCAGATAAATTTGATTGACTTTAGTTTCTGATGTAATAAGCTTCTTTGTTTGTTTTTTGGTTTATTAAGTGAGGTAGTAGCCTTAAGTTTCTTCCATTTTGATCTAATATGATGCCGAATCTGCTTCTTTTGAGAGGAATCAATGCAATAAGTGTCTTCTATATATGCTATGATGGGAATGACTTAAGTATTTATAGTTGGTAATTCACATTTTTTAAATATTAAGTATATTGTTTTTCTTAAAAAATTTTCCATAGTTTAGAAATTGGATACATTTTTGAGAAATTACATTCTTCTAGAAAAAATTTGAAAAGAATATTTTTTTGCATATACTGGCAGTTGTCAGTTTTTTTTATTTACAATATATTCTATTTCTGATATTTCTAGTATTGATGTATATTATATATGATATTTGTTAAGGAATTCTGATTGATGCATTATAGACTTTTGGTAACTTTTATTAGTCTTGTAAACAATATACTTATTTGTTTTGATCAAAGATTTCAAAATGATTGATCAGAAAGAAGGTTAAACTAAATATTAATTTCAAATAGTAGCTATAATTTGGAGTAAATACTAAATATTCAAAGTATCTTTTTAATTTAATTTTCTTAAGAAAGAAAAAAAATTAAATTCCTTTATATTGTGTGAAGCAGCCATACTCAAAATATTTGTTTAATTGACTGATTTTTGTTATATTCTTTCTTATTATATCACAAAATTGAAGAGAATGCCATAATGCTGGTAAAGAAATTAATTTTCCTATTTTTTGTTCCATTTTAAATGCTAATTCACCAAGATACCAATCAATTCTTGAAAATGTTTCTTAAACTTGAGTTGAAGAATATGAGAATAATTTTGCAATGATTAAAATCTTTGGGAAATGGTCTTTCAGCACTTATGTAGTAATGAGACAGCTCTATTAATCTTGCAATATCTAGGAGTGATGAAATTTGCATGAATTGTAAAAAGAAAGACCAAATTATATTACGTTTATAATAATTTAACTTCATATAAAGTATTTAATAATAGGAGGTCATGGATACTTTTCTCAGCATGAATAAATCTGTAAGGAACCACTGGCAGGTATAAGTAACAAAGAAAAAATAGCTTAATTTTCCGTAGGAATGGGAGAGATTTGAATGTATGTAAGTGTTAAAAATTACAACTAAATATATGTTAATCTTTTGTTAAAAATAATTGCTTTTAAGTTTCAAAAAAGCCAAAATTAATGAGAGTGAATAATATTGAGTGATCTAGTACTTGCATATATATGAATGACATTTCTTGTCCTTCCATATAAGATAGCCTTATAAATTAGAATGATCTTTTATACAATATTTTTTTTATATATTTAAAATCCATAGTTAATTTCGTATTAATTCTCTATAGTTTTCATTTTCTTGCTATTTTGAATTTTGTTCTCTCTAAAAAAATTTTTGTATAAATAAATACAAATGTACATTTTTTAAATGTACATTTTGTAAATTTAAATAGATTTTTAAATAGATTTTTCATTTCATTAAATTCAATTTGTAAATGTTCTATTTTTTAAGAGTTGCCAAATAGGTGTTTAAAAATCATCCAAGTATATTACTATGAAGTCCTATAATATCTCTCAAGAATATTGTTCATTAAGCATTAAAAGGTTGCTGGTGCATTACAGAATCCAAAAGGCATAATTATATAATAATCTGTGTAATAATATTTCACTACCCATCAATTATAATAACTGATAGTTGTGATGTTCAATATTTCAACTTTCCCCATTAACGTTAATCATATGGTCGGTCTATCAGAATTCCCGAATCATACAACAGCTAACTTTTGTTTAGGAGTGGTATTATAAAAGAGTTTTCCATTCATAATTATTACAAATATTTGTATAATATTTGAATAAATTAAATTTTTTAAGAATAGTAGGATAAATGAGATATCTATTAAATTTAAAATTTTATGGATAGTTATCCCATAATCTAATTAAACTCATGTTACTTTAACATCATAATTATATCTTGTCTTATTAGGGGTGATGGTCTTATATTTATAGACTAGATTTTTATTTACAGCTTTTAAAGTTGGTAAATATCTTAAAAGTCGCTTTTATTATGATTTCATATTGGGATATTTCTAGCATAATTTGCCAAATATTAATTTTTTTAAAATATCTACATATTTCACATTTTCTTACTAGTTATGTAGTTGTAGCATCTGAATATAAGATAATTGCTTGTCTATATGTATATAATTGGTTGGTGAAGACTACATATGTACATGTGATGATAAATAATGACCTTTAGCAAAGCAATTCAACTTTCGCATCTTTCTCCGGATCAAAGCTTTTTAGGAAAATTATTAAAGATATTAAAAATTGTAAATTCATAATTAAATTTTCTTAAAATTTAAAAAAATTTACCTTTTTGGAAGGTGTATTGAAATTTTGATCTCATCATAGGTACATTTAATGATTTATTAAGCACATTTTGTGAAATGACTTTAAATCATGATCTAATATATAAATGACCATTTTTGTACCATAAAAGTGCATCATAAAGGTATGTTTCTGCTTGCATCCTAAATTATCTACCATCACTGAGTTATCACTTAGAACCATATTCACTATAGGATCTTGCAACATAAGCTCTGAATTTGATTTCGTTCATAATAGGCTTAGCTCATCTGAACTTTCAAATTTAGAGTATATAAATAAATACTTGCGAATATAATTAAATCTTTCCGATGTTTAATATTCTTATAAAGATCTCACTTATTGATTCTTTTTACAGTTTTAAATATGTCCAATTTAAGTTGCCCTTTATGTATTCCATAATATCCGTTTAAGTTATAAGTTAATAATTGATAGGCTTAAATCTTGAATATGATTTAAATTGTTTTGGCTAAATAATTCACATTTCATGATCATTATTGTTGATAAAGAATTTACAGTATTAAGTATATAGTTAAATGTGTATGGTCATAAGTTTTGGTTATCAATTTATAATAAAAAAAAAAAAAATTAGAAATTGGGACTTTTTCAAGTTGTTTATATAGATAAATTGGCTTGTCTTTAGGTTAAAAGCCCCATGAGGCTTTTTATTGTTAATCATGTGAAATCAAATGCTCAATGGGTTCTTAATAATGATGGCTTATCTGTTATGGCTTATCTGACATGGCTTATCTGTTATGAAAAACAATTGGTTGCGTAATACCACTACGCCACTGTATGAGACCTTTGCAGTTAATAATAATATACTCTGACAATATTGTAACACATAAAATAAAACAATATTCAGTATTTAGAAAGGACTATATTTTAACTCCAGCTTTTATAAAGTATTAAACAAAGTGAATATATAAAGCAGGAATTATTCTTTGGTTCTACAACGCGTTTCATACTTAATTTTTGATCTTAATTTATTATATCGTTTTTAGCATTGATATTTTTTTTTAACGATTTGCACGATATTCTTTACCAAACTTCCTTCCAATAAACAAATATTACTTTTTCAATAAAGTAAATCTACAAAAGTGATGAGTAATAATATCGGGGTTCAACCGATATCTCCATCCAATAAGTCAGTTATTGTTCAGTTATTAGAAATACTGCGGTAACCAATAGGATAATGCTGATTTCAATATCGTATGTCTCATAAAATATGTATTAGTTATTTGATAGAGGGGTTAGAATATCACCGAACTGCGAAGCAGTTCGGATGATATTTTAACACCCCTATCAAATAACTGTGTTATCCTGCAGCCGCCGATAATCATGCTTATAACTATTTCCGGTTTAACGTGCGTGTCCTTTTAACTTTCTTCATGTTATTTAGTATCCGAAAAAATATCAATAATAATTATGCAATTGTAGTTTATGATGAAAAAAGCATGATCCTATTTGGTTGTAGGATAACGCTTATTAAATCCCGTTAAAGATAATTTATTGACTTAATAAAGATCATTAGAAATATTTCCTTTCAATATTATTTATTATTGAATATATGAACTCATTAATCGACTGAATAAATAAATGGTTATATAATAATAAAATAAGAAAATAAACGGGCCTAAATCATATGCACTACCATGATTTCTTTTTAGTAATAATTTTATATATTAATTTTTTTTTAATAAATTTAATTTATACTAAAGAAAGAAATATCGAAGTGTTTCATATCACGTATTTTATACTCTGCCCGGAATTATCAATTAAGTTATCAAATTTAACAATTTAACTAACTTTTATTTCTCTATATTTTATTATTTAAATTACAAACTAAGGACTAATTATAATATATTGATCTTAGTGTTTAAATAATTCTAAAAGACAAATCAATAAAACAAA
The DNA here is from genome assembly GCA_021464525.1 of Rhizophagus sp. LPA8_4_AMF. Lineage (NCBI taxonomy): Eukaryota > Fungi > Glomeromycota > Glomeromycetes > Glomerales > Glomeraceae > Rhizophagus > Rhizophagus sp. LPA8_4_AMF. The sequence goes on from JADRCO010000474.1 coordinate 30,094, forward strand.
GTGTAAAAACCAGCTATAAGCCAATGAAATTACAGTATATCTAAAAAGAAAAAAAATAAATTAATATAATTTAGAGTTACCGTATAATTTATTTAATTATTTAATTACTTACCATCAGGAATTTCTAAATTATCCTGGTCTTCAGAATGAAGATTCGCACTTTTATATTTTTCTTCGTCTAAAAAATAAGTGCAGAATACTCAGAATAATCAAATTGGATTGATTGATGAAAGAAATTTTAATACATACCATCAAGTTCAATTTGAATTTTCTTTATGTGTTGTTGGAATGCATTCATTTCCTGATTATCTTAATAAAGAATTTAAAAGGAAATTATGATTTAATATAAAAATATATAATAAAAAGAATATAAATTATATTAACTATTATTACTCACTGCTGCTGCTGTTTGAACTTATATTATTAATATCTGAATAAGTAAAAAAATAAAAAGTCAATATCATATGAATGTATATTATAATTATAACCTTATTTATTAAAGATACAATACATACCTTCTTGTTTCTCTAATTTAATTAATGTAATAAAATTGATGATTTTATATAACAATTATTTAATATTAATTTTAGCAAATAATTTGAATACAGGATAAATAATATTAAATATTTTTACCTTCTGTTACATTTTTAGGTTCTGGCATTCCTTCAAAATAATGAATTTTACTTGTGCTCGCATAATGATTTATTGAATTTAAATTGTCTGAATTAATAGAATTATTATCTGATTGATTTGGCTCATCTTGATAATATGATTTCCTGATTTTCATTAGTTCTTTTCCAAGAGTATTTATATTCGGTCTTTTTAATGGATCAGCATCCCAACATTGTTCTATTAATTTACTGTATTCTAAAGGAGTTCCTGGTATAATTTTTGGTCTCATTCCATTAGCTATTTTTATTGCAAGATCATGTTCGTAATCATTAAATGGCAATTGAACTGATGAAATTTCCCACATAAGCATACCAATACTATAAATATCAGATGCAAAAGTAAATTCTTTTCCATTAATAACTTCAGGAGCTATGTATGGTAAATTTCCATATAATTGTTTGTTAGCCGGTCCGCTAAATTCGAAATCACCAATATACCATTGACCAGATGATAATAATATATTCATTGAATGCAAATTTCTATGTACGATATTGGCACCATGAATTCTAGAAATTGAAATAACTATATCGCACATAATAGAAATTTTTTTATTCCATGTAAGTATATTATGATTTTTGGACACATACTTTCTTAAATCCTCGTCCATTTTTGCAATTACAAGAAAAATATTTTTACTCATTTGATCCTGGGTAAAACCATAACATCTAATAATTTCCATACATTTGTTACTTAAATTTAAATATGTTAAGATCTAACAAATAGTAAAAATTATCAGATATATCAGATATCAGATATATCAATTAATCAAAATTTATAATAAAATATAAGTAAATACCTCTTCGGACCAATTTCCATTTATATTATCTAATTTCTTAAGTATCACTGTACATGTTCCACTTCTAACTATTTGTTGTTTCTCAACGTCCCATTCATTATAAAATCCATTAATCCAAGTTGCCAAATAAATTTCAGAGAATCCTCCTTCAGTCAGATATCTTATATTTTGTAAATTATTGTATGGAATCCACTCAACTATTCTATTAGGAGTGAGCGATTCCATTTGATATTTTTGTATTAATTTATCGATTTCTTCATTTTCGGATGTCCAGTTAGAAAAATTAATTTTTAAATAATTTCGTATACAATGCTCACAATAATTTGTAGCTAAACAATTTTCTTGACAATGTTCACAAGATCTCTTTATTCCTTTATTATGAAGAACTTTATCGTGGTCATAAAGTCTATTGAACGTTTTCATTACAATGGTTTTATTCTCTTTTGTCAAAAATTTATCATTAAGAATCATTCGTTTTCTAAATTCATGTCGCTTTGTTAAATCATTATAAGTCTCCCAATCCATAAATTCATTTGCTCTACGTATTGCATCAGATTGTGCTTTAACGCTACGCATACTTGAAAATACAGTATAGATACGGTAAATTATGTAAGTTAATGGAAAATTGCGGATTAGTGATTTTAATAAATTTGTTAGATCTTCCATGAGGATTGATTTTACTTTATTTTTAAAGAAGTTTATGTAAAAATTATTAGATATATGATTCCGCTAATTATTAATACCGAGTGTCATTTTATATTTTTATTTGATAAAACTTTAAAACAATGAAAGTTCGGAATCCGGAGTTAATCATACCTTGTGTAACAATTATTATAATGAAAGAATGTAAGACTATTATGTACAACCTAGACTAATTCATGAATTTCCAATTTTGGAAGTATGAAATGTGTGACGTTTTATAGAATTCTATAATTGACGAAAAAAAAGAAAAAAGTTCGTTTAATCTGTTATATTATTTTGATTATTCCGATCTAGATGACTGAACTAAAAGAAAAAGGAAATAATCAAAAAACTAATAAAAAATAATATATAATCAAAAATAATCGAAAATAACCGCATTATTTTTTTATTTTTACTGATTACAGAATTCCGAAATAACAACACATGCTAGCTCAGCTTCATACCTCACTTTAATCAATGATGTAAAATCATTTGACTAATTTAAAATGACTTTAAATGATACCTAAACTGCACAAGCAAATGACAAATGATAAAATGGTATATGTCATTTTTAAGTGACAATATCATTAATAATCGACATTACAATTAATAATACATTTTATTGGTGCATTACGTAATTAATTTGTTGATCGAAATTCTAAAAAGTATATCGATATTCGATAATATCCGACAAATCGGCGGATTTGTTTCATCACATGTCATTTGCTATAACAAATTTATTATAGAAATGGGAA
>JADRCO010000475.1:0-32958 GCA_021464525.1 Rhizophagus sp. LPA8_4_AMF
AGATTTTTTTTATTATATAATTATAAATAAAATATTAATATATTTATAAAATTTTAAAATTTTTATTTTAAATTCTGCGCTGTTTGACATTTTGCTTAATATTTCGGCATCCAATGATTGTAGAAAGATGTACCATAGTTCGTTAGAACAGCGTGTAAAAAATCTCTAAGAAAATACTGGAAAAAATCTGGAATAAATTGAAAATTCCGGATTTGCTTAAAAAAAGAATATTTACTGAATATATTCCGGTACTTAAAAAATTTCCTAGAAATCTAATATGCCATGTCCAAAATAATTTCCAGAATCTAAAAATCTGTCCGGTTTTACAAGGAATCTTTCGAAAAATCTGGTAAATTTAGAATAGATTTTATATGCTGCGTTAGAATCGTCTCATAATGACAAGTCAAATGGTGGTAAAATCATCATTCTACGATCACTGGATGCTAAGAAATTGAGCGAAATGTCAAAAATTGGCATTTTTATATTTTACGATACTGCGTTATTTGACGTTTTGCTTAATATCTCGGCATCTAATGATCGTAGAAAGATGTACTATAGCTCATTGGAATCATCTCATAACGATGAGTTGAATGGTAGTAAAATCATCTTTCCACAATCACTGGATGTCGAGATATTAAATAAAACGTCAAACAATGCATTATCATAAATACAAAATGCTGATTTTTGACATTTTGCTTAATATCTCGGCATCCAGTGATCGTAGAATGATAATTTTACCACCATTTGACTCGTCATTATGAGATGATTCCAACAAGCTATAGTTCATCTTTCTACAATCATTGGATGCCAAGATATTAAGTAAAATGCAATATTTTTAGGTTATAACAATTCTGACATGTCAAAACTATTTTGGCATTTTGATAATAACCTGTAGAGTTTTGGCAGACAACTTTAGTTATATTATAGATCACATGATTAATGTACTTATAAATAGGGAAATTTTCTTATATTTACTATGATATTGGGACCAATGATTAGTGTGATTATAATACTAATTAATAAAGTGATTATAAAGGAGACGTTTTTTATATAAAAAAGTTTGGACTAAATTATTTGTGCCTTAAGAGAGGGAGTGCTTATACAAGAGGTGCTTATATAGGAGGTTGACTATACCACCTTCCTGTTTTGATATCGTCTTTATTTGGGTTGTTTGCCAGCAGAAAATAGGAGGTGTCTATTTTTGGTAAGAAGGAAAAAAGGAAGAAGGAATTTTTGGAAAAACAACCAGGTAGAGGTAATTAAAAATATTGTCGTATCTTTGTAGATATTCCAGTTTTAAGATGTAGTGAACAGGCCGCCAAAGAATCCAAGAGTTCAGTTAAGTACTCATATTATATCTGTCCATTGAAATAGCCTGAAGTGTTGCCCAGAAAGTATAAAAAGTCTTTGTTATCCAGGGTTTTGTTGAGTCTCTCCATAGCGTTAGAAAGTAAACTGTTGTTATTATTAATAATAAACCAAAAGGTTATCCATAATATTTTCGCTTGTCTTAATAATACGTGTGGTTTGTTCCTTGAGAAAACAAGAAAACAAAAAACCAAAAATTGAAGTTCACTACTAAAACTATGTTAGTAGAATAATAAAAGAAAACTAAAATAAAGAAAATAAGAAAATAAAGTATATTATAAAGACTTAAAGTGTATTATTTAAAGAAAATAAAATGAAAAATAAAATATTTGTGCAAAAAAATATTAGTGAAAAAATGGTCATGAACATGACTGAAGAGAGTTCCTATAAATTTATCTTATTTAATTTTCTAATAATACTGCATTTTATTAAATATATTAGAAAGAATCAGATGAACTAGTTAATAACTGTTTTACAATATTACATAATAGTTCAAAAAAAACTCAATGTCATAAGTTTTAAAATATAATTATAATTTGATAATTTAAAATTATTAATTATTCTAATTATTCTTATAATTTATTTATTATAGCATATCCATATCATGCAGGAAATACTATTAAATAAGGATCTATAATTTGAAAATCATGTGAAGTTAAATATTACAAAATAGTTCTACTAGATATTAAAAAATGCCTATAATATATGATTCTTGTATCCAAAGGTGTACATTTTCACCTACCACCTTCACCCAATAATGTGCTAATCATTATTTATATTAGATTATAGAAATTAATTAATCAGGCAAATGATGATATAATAGATGCTACACCAACATGTATTATAACTGATAATCTTAGTAATAATTTTATTAAAAATAATTATAATAAATAAAAGTTTATTGATATATAACAAAAAGTTTAATTTTATAATTTTAAATATTTTATTTTTTATTAGGAAATCTTATTAAAACATATTTTAGAACAGAATATCTTGCCAATATACATGCTTTTTTAAACAATGCAGATCAGCTTCAATATTATGTAAATAAAATTCAAAAAGAATTACATCTTGAATTCTTGGAATTGTTTACAATTACTTCTAAAATATTAACAATTTTTGTAAGTATGTAAAATGTCTAGATAAGTTAAATTTATTGTTATATTTTTGAATTAAAGTAATTATAATTAATATATAATATTTTAATTTTTTTACTACTGTAGAATTTTTTGAAGATAGTCATATAATAATTATTTGTATTATATCAGAATAATTATCTAAATGGATAAAATGTGAATACTTTCAAATAGATTTATCATTTACATGTAGTAGGAAATATTAACAAATTTGAAGTTAATTATTATAACACCTAGCATAATTTAAGTAAATGGATTTTATTTTAATATTTATTTAAAATGTAAATAATTTTAAAAATTTTATTTTATAATTCTTACATTTGCTTAGGTTTTTACAAATTATGTAATGACAGTTACATACTAGAGGATTTTTCGCATATTATTTGATTTTGTATTCCAATTAACCAATTCTATTGTTCAATTCAGCCATATTCATAAAACTGGGTGAAAATGTATTGTTGCAGATTTGAATATTGCTCAAGTTAATTAGAATTAAGTGAAATATATGGAATAAAAGACTGGAAAGAACATCTAATCCATATTTTCAAGTCATGCCAAGTGTATTATAAGAGGTATATTATTTGTTTTTATTAATCATTATTATTAATATATTCATAATTTTAATAAGTGTATATATTGGATATTTATTATACAGAAAAATCCATGAGAAGCATTATAATGATAGTATAAAAAATGACATGTATGCACTTCTCACTGTCGAATTAGAAAATGTAATTAATGAATTATTTAATAATATTTAAAAAAATGAAGAAAATATAACAAATCTGTGAAAAAAAAATTATTTAATGAGTAACATGATTTTATATTAATAGTTACTTATTTTTATTAGATTAGGTTACATTTTATTGGCAGAAATGAGTAATTGCATCCTTAAATAGATGCATGTTAAAATTAGTAATGAAGGTTAGAAGTTATCACCAAATAATACTAATATTGCAGAGGCTACACATGTATTAAGTAATCGATGTGAGAAAAACCTTAAATTATTAACTGCTATTAATCAGTATCAGCGTACAAAATTTTTTTTCAAAAATTCTGGATTTTTTCTGAAAAGAGTTGAAAATTCTGGAAATTTATTTTTTACATCAGAACAAGTAACCGAGAACAATAAAATTTATCAATTTTTGAATTTAAATGACATGGATCTGTTGATATTAATTTTTTATTATATCTTCGTTACAATATGGTTTTAAGTGTCAAAGAATTAGTGATGGTTCCTCTCAAGAAAATGAGCAAAATTCTTATTTTAAAAAGTATATATAAATAAAACTTCCAGCATTCATAAAATTTACCGGAAATCTGCTGCATCACGTCTGATAAAATTCCAGACTTAAAAAATTTTTCCAGATTTATCAGAAATCTTTCAGAATATTCGGCAAATTTTGAATAGATTTTGTGTGCTGATCAGTATGTATAATTAAGCTATATTATAGTTTAAACATAACTTATTATTTTTTATTATAGAGGACGTAAACTTGATAAGAAAAGATGTACAGCTATTCAAATTTATCAAAAGTATAATATTCCCAATAAAGAACATAATAAGATCCAATTATATGAAGTGTTCAGTTAAATAAACATGAAGGTAATGTTAATCATAAAATTTTACTCAATTAAAATTGAATTATCTTTAATTTAAGTATTTTTATTAGCTCTTACATGAACTAAAATATCAAAATTCCAAAATCAACCCCTGCAAAACACAAACAAACCATGCAATCTGGTAATAAGAAAAAAAATAAAATACCTATTGTAATTGATTCTAATACTGAGAATAAAAATAATGATAATTACAATAAGAAAAATAAGCTGACTTCAAAGCTTCATTGATGACCTTGAATATCATAAAAGAGATTTAGCACTAAAAGAACATAAGCTTAATTTAAGGAACGTAAAGCTAAAATTTATGTAATGAAATTGTCTAATCTTGAGAAGGAATGTCAACTGAAATTAAACAATTAGGCAATAATTATTAATTAAAATTAAACATGTATTAAATGTGAAAATTATACAGTTAAATATAAAATTAAAAAATTATTATGTGATATTTTATAATCAAAAATATCAAAAATATTAAAAGATAATAAATCTAAAAAAAGTAAAGGTTTTATATGTAATTTTTTAAAGTAGATAATTGTAATTAAAATAGTTGTAGTTCACTTCTCATTAATTTCTTATTTTTAACATTGTTTCTGAATATAAATAAATTTTTTGAAAATAATTTGTTAAATCTTAACTTTATTTATAACTTTAGCCATATAAAGCAGTTGAATATAAATATCATGTTACTATACTCATTATAAATGCTAATAAATATATTTAGATTAGTATAGTAGATTATTTAAACCATATTTAGAATTATTTTACATGATATACTCTACTCATTACCTCCACCTGACTCCACTTCTTTTCATTTTACTTATTAGATTCATCTTGGTGAGATAAATCAAATGATAGTAAAAACATTCAAATTCAATCACTAGATCGTACTTCAATATTAATAATCATTAAATATTTACAACAACATAACTCCATTAATATTGATGCTAGAGAGATGAAATACCTACCATGCATTTGATTTGTCTTGATGAGAGAATTGAATGGTAGTAATATCAGCCAAAAATCACTAGATTTCAAGAAATGTGCAATTTTGCATATTTACATAAATTTTAGTATTTTGAAGTATATAATTAATTTTGTAACATATAAATAATTACGAAATTATATAATTTGTAATTTCAGATTTTGGATTTAACAATTGAATTTTAAAAATAACTATACTTAACCCTAGCTTTTGCTATATGGGTTTTTATATGTAATCTAATTTTATTAAAATTTTAGAATTTGATATTTATTATTTACAATATGAATTTGCAATCAAAGTATAAGAATAGTATAAAAAATATATGCAATTTTTCACAGAGATCTTATCAAATATTATATACAAAATTAGGAATTGTGTAAAAAAAATTGGATTGTCTTAAGATATGTTTAGTATTACAAAGACTTATGTAGATACAATCAATTCCTTCTATAGTATAGTCATTCTTGTTATATTTACATTTTACTATATAGTTACACTAGTTAGGTGTTCAAAATATTTTATTATTAAAATTTATCCTATATAGTCACTATCTATCTATAGTCACTATCACACCTATTCTCAAAAATCTTATATTAAAAAGTACCATTTATAATTACAGTCATGTAAAGAATATAATAAATTAACTTGGCATTCAATAATTACAGAAAGATGTAACACATCTCATTAGAATCATCTAATTGAGACGAATCAAATGGTGGTAGTTTCATCTTTCTATGATCACTAGCCGTTGAGAAATTCAACAAAATGTCAAAAATTGGCATTTTAATATTTTTTGATTTACGTTTACTGCATTAAATAACATTTTGTTAAATATTTTAGCATCTAGTGATTGTAAAAAGATGATTAATAGATCATTGAAATAGTCTAAGCGAAATGAATCAAATAATGGTAAGTTCATCCTTTTATAATCAATATTTGCAGAGTTATAATATAATAACATTTTAAGTCAAAAATTATATTAATTTTTGGCTGGAATTATGATTTATATATATATAAGAAATTTTTTATATAGTTACACCTTTTATAATCATGAAAATGGCTTATCCCAAATGTATGACTATAAAAAGAGTTGACTGTATTCCAAATAATTTAGTAAACTTGAAATTTTAAATATTTTTATATGTTACTAATCTGGTAATTATTTTTTCAGTAAACATATATTTTGCAAAAATAATTCAGCTTGCAGATATTTTATTAATAAATAGTAAGCTCAACATTTAAAATATCATTAATATTAAAATTACTTAATGCAAAAAAATATTTACAGAATTTCTTTCTACTTTAATATTATAATATATTATTAGTTATTTAAGATAAACTGAAATTATATCAATCAAAAACATAAAATCTTTTAAAACTTTAAATGTATTGACACTGTAAAATTTTACTACATATACTCATCCAATAATAGAATCTTGCCATCCTATCACAGTATTATAATAAACATTATGTAAAACTTTGAGAGCTTCATCTACTGTCTACATACTGTTAAATGCAATTACAGAATTTGATTGTTGCAGGCATTGCTTTGAAAATGTGATAGAAATATAGTTTTGAGTTCCTTTAATTACTAATCCAGGAAATGAAGTTAGAAAAATTTTTTGAAATAGATTATATAATAGTATTTATGGTTATACTATTGGCAATATCAGCTTCTGTGATATTTCAGCTGACAAGACCTGGTTGATTGTATTCAATTATTAATAATGGGTCATTGCAAAAAGTTTTATCATCATCATCTTTATGTTTATTTCAAATAATTTCACCCTATAGAGCAACTTGTTTTTTTGTTTCTTCAGAAAACTCCATTGGAAATTTTGTATTTTCATTGAAGTAGTTTTCCCAAGAAATATCTCATGAGTATCGGCATTTTGTCAATTTGAAAAAAAATGATGAATGTACCCTATCCACTTATATCCAAAATATGCAAATAATACTAGAAGTATGGTTAGCCAAATTGGACTAAATAAGATTTTCCAGAAGAAATAAAAACAAAGAAATGCCTAATAAAATAATTAAAAGTGGTGAACAGCAACAGAGAAGAGTGTAGTATCTGATTCCTGTCATTTTGAATAAGTACAACTAAATAAACCTAATGTGGAAAATCAAAAAACTAGGGAGGCTTATTTATAAAGAAATATTGAATGAGTTGTTAGAGCAGGATCTGATGACAAAACACAATAATCATGGTTGCAAACTTGCAATGATTAATTACCATTGTTCCAATCATTTAATTTCCTGAGTGTGAGATCACACCTTCATGACTCAATATAAGTATATTTAAAAATAATTTTAATATTTATATAAATTATATTTAATTATATGAAACTTAATAAGCTATCAACTTAATATTGATTGATTTATTATAGTTGATCATATAATTCGCCAAAAAAAAATAATGTCAAAACAACGTACTTGCAAGAATATTATACATTATTATTATTATTATTTTCATATAAAATTCTCATGAAATGCGTAAAATTTTTTGAAAAATGACGCGCAATGTTAATAACAATTTACAAGAAAATAAAGATTTAAAAAAAAATTAATAAATAAACCCGTAAGTTACGGCCATACACAGTGAAAAGCACCGGAACCCGTCCGATCTCCGAAGTTAAGCCACTGATGGCCCAGTCAGTACTACGGTTGGGGACAACGTGGGAATACTGGGTGCTGTAACTCTTTTTTTTTTGGGCTATTGGCCTCTCGCTTAAAAATTACCCGTTACTATATGATTAAGTTTAATCAAATTAAATTGGTTGGAATTCAGTACGCATATACCGAAATTTTTGGAAATACATTTTATCACTCTTCTCAGTTATTTAATTTGAACAGCCTTATCTATTGATGCAATTGATAAATACAGTCAATCCCATAATTGTTAATAATTACACAAATAGGTGATAATTTTTTAAAAAAAGCAATCCAATCAATCATTCGTATACTAGAATTCTGCCTGAATGCCTTCTTAATATTTTAGCAAGCATTCGGTCCTGGTGATCTAGTTAAATGAAATGGCAATAGTTGAGAAATGACTCAAAGTTAATTGGTTAAATTGTACTTTGGGTGGTTTTGTTGTCATACATTCATTTAAATTTTTTTTTAATTGAACTTGCGAAGGTGATAAACAAAATTATAAAATTTGGACAATTTAAAATTCTTTAATTTCGGACGTCAATAAAAGAAATATTTTATTTATAATGATATAATCAAATTTTAAAAATATAAAAAAAATCAAAATATTTAATGAATAAAATTTAGTTATAAATTCACATCATAACTTTTTACCTACAATAACGTTAAAAATAAAAAGTAATTAATTATAATATTCATTCACAATGTTAATAAATTTTTTTAGCGGGAAAAGTTTTGAAGGTTTACCTTACTAAAATAAAAATTATTCTCATTTTTCAACAATAAATCAATTTTTTCGGTTGTTAGATTATTAACACTATGATAATCTAAAATAAAAATTTTATTTTAAAAAATACTGATATTTTACGTATTATTGTTAAAATAAATTACATACCAATCCAAGTAAGTTTATTAAATTTTCCAATAGATGTCGATTTCAAATCAAATTTCAAATGAAAAGTAAATTTAGGTAAATCCTTATCATTAGCCCCTATAATCACTTGATTCTTTCTTGAAATGTCATTATCATCGGCATCATTTTTTATGATTTTCCAATATCCAATCATAAAATTTTTAAATTTCTCAGATATTTTTAACATATGAACAAATTTATCAAAATTCTTTACAACTTTTGTTGGTTCTTTTGTAGTTAATAATGTTATACATGAACCATCTGAAAAAAATCTAAGATATCTGTAATAAGTTACAAGATGAATTGGTTGTATCCACGTATTTTCCGCCAATCCAGGCCTAATAAAAAAAATTAAAAAGAAATTTATAATGATTCTTAAGCTGTATTTCATTCAGTGAAGAAAGTAATTTTACCTCAGGTACTTGCACTTTGAAATATAAACTCCATCTAATCTTACACGTGGCCTTAAAAAAAATTAAAGTTTAATACGCGTAATTTAACTATAAACTTTTAACTTATATTTTACCTTTCAATATACATTCTTCTCCAATCATTTCCGTGCGCATTTACGCATATTTGGACCAATTCTTTATGATTATCCACATTATTGCAATAAAATTTTTCACATAATAAATGCCATATCGAACTATCCCTTGATAATAAAAAGAATTTTTTGCAAACTAATGCAAATCCATTCTCCAAAGAATTCACATCTCCAGTAAGAATTAATTGTTTGAGAATACAAATTATTAATTCATTTGGAAGTTTTGATATATGAATTTTTTTGGTTGGATTCAATGGTAATAAATCAAGTATCGTATTACGAAATGAATTTATTAAAAGGGTAATTGATCCATCATTTTTTGAAGATTCTGATTCTTCGATTAGAGGAATTAACATTGAATTTTCTAAATTAGTCGTGTCTTTATGTTTATTTGTGATGATAGAAACATTGACATCTTTCAAATCTTGTTCTTGTTTTTGTTGTAATATTTCTTGTTGCCATTGTTGTCGAAAATTCTCAAGGTCACTTTCCATATACTTGTGAAAAAATCAAAACTTGAATTTAAAAAAAAAAAAGAAAAAAAAAAACCTATTATTCAAGAATTAACATGCTTTTTTCTTCTTTGCTTACAAAAAAAAAAAATTTTCAGCTTTATGATTTATAAATTAGTTAAAACATTCCGTAGTAAATCATACCCGCAGTCCGGCGCATTCCCGGCGCATTCCCGGCGCATTCTGATGCAATATTTACGAATATTACCGCGCAGATCAATTTCATAACCGCATTATCCGCAATTCATCACATGATCAGATAAATCTTTTTTTTAAGATTAAACTATTAGGACCGCGTGATCTCGTAATTAATAATTAAAACAGCGATCATTTCCAAATATAAAAACTACTGCGGATTCAAACAATGAATAATTGATAACTGATAATGTAAGATGTAGATCAGTTTACTTTAATCGTTTTAATCCGAATATATTAATTTTCTCTGAAGGTTTTAGAACATGACAAATTTAATCTATCAGAGATGTAACAATCCATGCGAGTTTCATTGAATCTTTTATTATTCTATTGTATAAAGGAATAAATAAAGTCAATAAAAATAGGAACGGACAAATAATAACGAACCTTCTAAAAGAAACTTCTATGAAGCGTTTAACCATTTATAATATTCCGTATTATTTATATAGTTAAAGTGTAAGGCTGTTAATTTTTAACAAAAGAAAAAATATGAAAGAACCCGGAAAACAGGTTATTGGAATGACATGATGATAAAGTGAAGATAAGCCTTTTCTAGTTATATATATTGTTCTGTCATAATCATTTGAATATTGTTCATTAGTTTACAAGCGTGTGGCATTTTTTTTTTTTCATTTATATTGAGATTTCACGTTTTATTTTTTTCGCACGTTTAGATTTAATCACGTCATATTCCCACGGTTTGATCTTTTGTAAATCATGAAAAAAAAAGTTTCGGAAATCAACACTTTTATTTTAAATGAAAGGTTCATCTTTCCCAAACTTAGTTACAAAATCCCCATCAGATATTAAAGAAAGAAAAAAAAATGCTTATCGGTCAAATCGATATTTATTTAATAACAAACGCCATCTCCTTAAAATGACCGATTATAATGCAAAAAGAATGTCAATGTTCCGTTCTATTCCCCTTGTGTACTATTTATGTCTTTTAAGACGATTATTTAATGAATTTTTTGATCTTATCAATTTTATCTTGAGGAACCAAAGATTAATTTCTTGTACACAGAACAGATAACAAATGTGTATAAAAAAAGATAAAGTTGGGCGCTAATGCAGTTTTAGGTACTTTATAAGTGTGGGGGATGATGATCTTACATACATATAAAAAAAAAAATTTTTTTTTTTTTCTTTTCTTTTTCCTTACCAAAATAAAAAAAGAAAACGCGCATGAATTTTTAATTCATTTTTTTTTTTTTTTTTTTTTTTTTTTTTTTTTTTTTTTTTTGATTGAATACATACATAATATATTGGGCACACGGAGAACTAAACCGTAATTAGATAATGAGAAAAAAATAAATATTTTGATATTGTACTTATGATAAAGTTTAGATTTTTTTTTTTGCTCATAATTTTCCCACGAAAAAAATTCTCAAAGCATCATCCGAAGATTCCCTACATAATGTAAATCATTCCTTAAATTATCATATGATTGCCGTAAAGAACAAGTATACTTCATTGTTCATCTAAGTCACTTCCCAAACTTGGTTTAAAAGCATGTGATTTGAATTGAATTTCCTTTTCTTTTCGGGCTTCAATGAGCGTTAATTTGGCGAAATACAAAAAAGATTGCGTTTAATTGTGTGAACAATATAAATAATAATTTCATTTACACCGGGATAATTAGTGCTTTAACATTTTCTATCTATTGTGCTCTTTCCCTTCCGATTCTTCGTACGACTATAATAGATAAACCTTTCTTGGACACCGTGGTTTCGTGTGATTACCTTCTTTACCTTCTGTGTTATATTACGTGACATAGTGTGACAGTAGTTATTTATAGATGACATCATGAACCTTATATTTATTATACCTATGTAATATATTAGTTGCGTAATTAGAGATTCTATTGTTGATATTTAGATTACCTGATAAAACGTTATTGACACAATTTACTAAATACGTATAGCATATTTTTGACATTTGGCACGTGCATTTTTTTTTTTTTGATTAAAATTTTTTCTTATTGAGACGCGTTTAATTATTTTATTAGTCTCTTTTTTTTTTTTTTTCTTAAAAATATTTTTTTCACGGTTTAAGATAGATAGAAATTGAGGATCCACAAAAAAAAATCTTAGTTTATCTGTACAAAAAAAAAAGAAATATCTGATAACTCTACATAATTAACATATATATAATAATATATTTGTATGTACATATGAAAAATATTTTATGACTATATACAAAAGTAAAAAACAAATATTCCATATAAAATTTCAAATTTCATAACAATATCTTATTGGGAAATAGGTGTACTTGGAGTTGATGCAGACGGCAATTGTTCATAAAATGTATATTGAAATTTAGCTGAATTAAAAATAAAAAGATAAATAAATTAATTGAAAAATGATAATGAAAAATGACACAAAAATTAATTTTAGTAAAATAATAATACTTACAAATTCCAACAATCGTCCAACATAAATAGTCATCTACTTCTTCAACAGTAGTTGGAGCAATAACTGTATCATTTTTGGTGTTACATGAAATGTTTTGCATATTAACCATTCTAAATGGTTCTTTAGTAAATTCCACATTTTGCATATGAACAACACGAGAAGATTGATATCCAAGGTAAGGTGATGCACCACTAACAGTACATTGATCTTGTGAATGTGGACTATCCATCGTTATAGGTCCTGCCGCACTAAGATAAAGAAATTCTCGCCTACTATTTGATCGAACACATTGTAACGCGATTTTTTGCATTTGACTAACAGGCCCACACGCTCCTTGTGTAATACGACCTTTTTCAACTTTACGTATAATCAATCGTTCAGATTGAAAACCTGTATTTGGATCACTTAAAACTACTTCTGAACCATATGTAACTTGTATAGTGTTATTTAAACATGATGAAGGAGATGGTGGTGTCACTTTTGGTAATATACTTGTTGAAGTAAAAGAATTTAATCCATTATGATTATTTATATTATTATCATTGCTCATAACTGTAATAACAAATGGTGACCATGATGAATTTTTAGCGCATAATTGACCTCCTTCAATACCCATATATTTAGTTCGTACTGTTTGTGAATTTATACGATTAAAAAGAGAAACTTGAGATCCAGATAAGATACAAGATGAAACATTCCTTGCTTTGGCCGTTTTCTTTGAAGGTTTTGATATAATAGTAACAGGTGATGAATCAAATACTGCATATGGAATACTCGAATTTTGCTTAAAAATTTTTAATTTAAGTTCAAAATATTTAGCTTTAGCTGTTCCACTAACATGTAAATATTTAAAGGTTCCTTTCATATTTTCATCGATTAATGTTTTTTGTTCTAATGAACGTTCACCATTTTCACATACGACTGACATAGAAATTTCAGGTTTTCCAACAAAAGTTCTACAATTTGGTCTATCAATATAAACTACAGGTGGTGGACATAAAAATCTTTTCTCACTTCCATATGATTTTTGTGCGACTGACGCATGTTGACAAGTTATGGTGGTCATTTGATATGAATTTGAATTATTAGTACCATCAATTTGATGATATTGTCCATCTTGAAGTCTTGGAGAAGGAGAAGGAGAAGATAACATTGGTTGTATATGTTCATTCATTTTATAATCATCAATTGAACGATGTATTTTTGAAAATGATTTTGAATCTTCTATATAAGGACTACCAATTATAGATTTATCAGTTGTATCCCATTTTCTTTTATTTGAATTTGAAATTAAGGGTGGAGGTGAATTACGTGAACGATCAACATCACCAATAGCTTGATTCACACTTGGAAGTGGAAAAGAATTTAAGAAAATATTACTTGGTGGAGAAGGTTGTAAACGAGGAAATGGAATTGAATCTGAAGTTGAAGGTACAGACATTGGAGCGGATGGAACCATAGAAGTTAAAGGAACAGGTGAAGAAATAGGAGAAGTTTTCGTTGGACTAGTTGAAAGACCAGGGAACATATTTAAAGTAGTATCTGGAGGTGTTAAAGGTGTAGATAATTGCATTGGTTGTTCTAAATCAATTAAAGAAGAAATTGACATTGCAGCAGGAGTTAAAGCACCATTAGAATCATTTTTACGTGGTGAATTAGTAATAGGAGGAGGAAGTAACCGATTTGGATGATAAGAAGAAGCATGTTCATGCATATTATTATTATTTTTTTGATTTTCTTCGTGATAAGAAAGTTGATTTGAATGTTTTTCATGTGAAACCGAAGAGTTATGACGGTTCAAGTTTAATAATGATTGATTTTCATTATTTCTTTCCACAAAATGATTTGGAAAAGTACGTTTTTGAGGTGCTAAACTGGTTGGAGCAACTTCAATGGCTGCATTTAAAAGTGTTTCCAGATTATTACTACCGATAAGATGATTATTACTATTAATATAGGGATATCTATCTAAAGCTTGTTCACCATAAATTTGAGGTTGTTGAGAAGGAAAAATAAATTTTGAATTTTGAGATTTCTGGATATCCAATGTAGCGGTGTTATCCATTATTATAAATATATAAGATTATTTTTATATTTTAATAAAAAATTTTGAAGTTTTTAAAAAAAAATGAAAAACTTTGAAGAAATTTAAAAAATTATTTTTTTTTTTTTTATTTTTTTCAAGTCAATCGCGTGTGAAAAAAAAGAAAATCAATTGCACGGGGTGGTGGTTATATAGTTATTTTAGTTTAGTTTTTTTTTATTGTTATTGTTATAATAATTTATTTTTAATTTATATATGTGGAGAAATGTATTAATGTGGAGAATAATTTTTTTTTTTTTTTATCAGTGAGGGATCTTTTTTTTTTTTAAATCTTTCGAATTTCCTAAATAGATTGAATGTTAACCAGTAAATACTTTGTTTATTCAAAATAATCGGCTAAAAAAAGCAGGGAAAAAGTTCTTAAAAAAAATCAACAAAATACCGATAAGAACTGTTATCAGCTGTATGTTACAAACAGATAAAAAGATAAATACCAGATACTGCAGTACAACGCTTTTCCCGAGTCAACTTTGTACAATACACATTTCACTTGACCTTAAAAAACTTGAATTATAGAAAATCAAACGCCCAGAACAAATTTAGAACATCTTTTTTTTTTGCAGAAAAAAGGTTTCATATCATTTTATGGCACAAATACTTTTTTTTTTTTTTATTTTATTTTTATTATATAATAAATAAATATATGTATGTATTATAATATATATGTATATGTAAATAATATATTTAATATATCAGATAAAAATAAACGATTATATAAACAGAATGGTTTTTTTACCTGATTTGCTATTACGTAACACTATTTTTTTTTTTTTGAAAGTGTGGGAGAGTGGCGTGGATATAGTGAAGTAATTTTAAAAGAATTGCATGTGCTTTTTCCGATATAAACAATTTATATTTTTTTGTAAGACTATGAAAAAATTCTCTATTGCATTATGATAAAAGATTAAAATGATAATCAACTTTTCATTTATTTTGATGATTTACACTTGTCTCATGATCTTTTCTTATCTTACCGAAATGAAAAGATAACTTAAATTACCTTATCATAAATAAAATTGATTATTTAATTTGATATTCATTTTTTCATTATAAATAGATTTACACTAAATAATCGGTTCCCTAAAAATAATCGGACAAAAAAAAAAAAAAAAAAATAATTTAATTTTTTTTTTATTAGTTTTTTTTTTTTTTTTTTTTTTTTTTCTTTTTTTTTCGTGGGATACAAAATTTAATCAATTTTAAGTTGTACTAAATAAAGATATCATTTTTGATTGGGCTTCGGAAAAAAAAAAAAAATTACAAATTAATGATTTTTTCGCTTTCACGTGATTTTTCGTAGCTTCTAGATTAAAAATAGAATCGTTTTCTCTAAAGTAGATAAAATTTTCTCACCTATTTTATGGAATTTGATTAGTAATGATTACTAGATTGTGTAACATATAGATAAACATCTCATACTTTTAAGAACATTGTTGTTTTTCAGAGAAGCCAACTCAAATTATTAAATTATTAATAAAATTCTTTGTTTATGTAATTTATTTTTTTTTTTTTTTTATTTGATGAGAAAGAAATCCTATCAACTCCACTTTCTTGAAATAGAAATTATGACCTAATGATATGTACCTGAACTAATATGATAAAATATTACTGTATTTGGATTCTCAATAATCATAAAAATATCAATTATAAAAAAAAAACCCATTATATTAAAATGAATGAATTAACTTAACAGAATTAAGTATTTGATTGATTTATATGTATATTCATTCTATTTCACAATAAAATTATGTGTGAGAAAGTTTCACAATATATTATAATTGTATAATATAATATCCCGACTTGTTCCGAATGTATATATACTCGATATTCTTATTTCTTTAATCCAGACAAAATGCTCATATACTTAGCATGATTTATAATGTTTCGGATTTGAACGCCATGTTACTTATGATGATGTTTTCATTGTACTGGCACATTCTCGAGAATTATTCATTATATCTTATTTTCTATATATAGCATTAAAATCAAATCCGTTTCGCTAATGCAATTATATGTATTTAATAAAAATAAGTTCCAAACACTAACACCAAGTTTTTAATAACTCATCTTGATAAAAATAAAACTATTTGCTAATCGGTAAATGCGGCAGTATGAAATTTATAACTCGTGGGGTGACGATAATTAGCCAGTTCTAATATCTATAAAATTTTACAAATTTTAAAATTGTCACAATTTAAAGCTGTTATAATATAATAATTGAGCAATAAGATGGTAAGTTTCTATAATTCATTACCATGAGAAACAAAAATCAAAGTGTGTAAAATATTATAAAAAAATTAACTATTTAGGTTAACATCATAGATATGATTTACCCTCTCACTTTTAATTTCGGTCAGATAAATTGTCCAGTATTATTTTTTTAGCATATGATAAAAGCTGGTCAAATCTGCAATAATTGCAGATTTATTTCTATTTTCAGTTTCCAGAATTTTGTATTTTTTCGAATTTGTTGATTGATATCTTCTTATACTGTATACGCATAATCTATAATCAAAAAAAATAAAAAGACAACGTAAATATAATATTTATTTAGTTTCCGATATCAAACGATAATGATCGTCAAAAATTTTAAAACTTTTATTATTAAAATGTAAATAATAATAATTCATATATACATACATTTAAGGTTACATTATTACATTCATGATTCATTCATTCAGGAAGAATATTATCAATTATTGACATCACATAATTCGCCAGATTCTCATCTTTATAATTCCATGAAATATTAAAAGTGTTGGAATTTTTATCAGATATTCTTATTAACATGCTTCTTATTTTTATCTGTGATGAATTCTTAATTATTTCAATTTCATTCACATTATCTTTAAGAGCTTTTCTCACTTTTTCATATACATTTTCCAAAGCTTGAGTTCGAATATCAGTTCGACCTGAAGTATCAATCTTATTCGGATCAAATGATTTAATAAATTCAAATGTTAACTCGCGTAATGGTAAATTTGTATCGCGTATCGCTTCGTTTACATCCATTAATTTTGGTATTTGATCCGGTTCCATCGTCAAAACACCTTGTATAGGAATTCCATTCACCGGTTTGATCTTTGTGATATCAATTTTATCATCTGATGTGGGCAAAGGAAGTTTTTGTGCTGTCAAATGACGTTTAAGTAAATCAACAGAAACATCAACAGGTATAGAAAGTGGAGTATCAATAATTATTGTTTCTCCATTAGCCGGTGAATAACATGGGATTCGACATTCTCGTTTAATTTTTTCCTGTAAAAATTCCATCTTTGCTTTTTCCCCATGAACTAACATTACATTTTTTGGGTCACATTGCTTTATAAGTTGTAAAATTCCCTTGGCATCTGCATGTGCACTGAATGATAAATTTTTTACTTGTAACTTTACATGTATCTTATTATATGCATCTATATAAATTTCTTTGTCCCCATTAAGAACTTTAGCTCCAACAGTACCTGCTACACAATATCCAGGCATTATGACCATATTTTCTGGATATGGTGCCCACTTTTTAAAGACTTCCAAGGATGTACCAATATGTAACATACCAGGAGTAGCAAATAAAACTGCAGGACCTGGTAAATCCAAATATTGCCTATCCCAAGGTTTGATATGTTTAAAATCAAACATGTTTCTTTGAACAAAAGTATTTTTTATTTTCTCATTTGTCCAATTGATAAAAAGTTTATAATAATCATTGGCTTTTTCGGTCATACCAGCAGAAAAATATACGGGTACATTAAGATTATTTCTCTCCCAATATGTTTCAATTAAGATACAAAGTTCTTGAGCACGTCCAAGGGCAAAGACTGGTATAAGAACTTTGCCTCCTTGTGAGACACAATCATGAACTTTTTTCAGAAAATCACGCTCACGTGTTCTTTTAGAATCGCGAATAGTTGTGGCATAAGTTGATTCTGTTATTAAAAGGTCTGGACGTACCTTATCGATCCATGCTGCACCCAAATGTCGGTCAGGAGTCATGTTATAATCACCAGTGTAAACTACTGATTGTGTACCTACTCGTACATAAAACATAGCCGCTCCTAAAACGTGTCCAGCATAAAATGCTTTAATTTCCAAATCATCATCACCATTAACTTTAATTGTTTGATGAAGATTGACGGCAGTAACCTTCTTCATACAATCTTTAATCATTTGAGATGTAAAAAAATTCGTTTCTCCTTTTCTTTCAACAGTAATTTTTCGATAATCTTCAAGTAAAATAGGACAAATAGCTTTGGTTGGATGTGTCATAAAAATAGGTCCTTCATATCCACACATTTCAGTAAAATATGGCAAAGCTCCTATGCAATTAAAGAATAAATATCAATTAATTTAAATGTAAAAAAAAAAACATACAATAAATCTTATTTACCAAATATTTACCACAATGATCCAAGTGAAAATGGCTTACTATAATACAATCTAATTGTTCTGTGAATCGGTTTGTTTTAGAAATATATGAAAAATCCGGAAATCTTCTTTCGTCATTGAATCCCATATGCATTCCACAATCAAACATTATATTTTTTATTCCCGTACTATCATCACCAATGGATATAAGAATACAGCTACGTCCAACATCTTGACCTGCACCAAGCGGTATTATTTTTATCATGATTTAAAATATTTCATTTTATTTTCATCAAAAATTTTAAAAAATTTTATAATGCAGATGGGACACAATCTGTTGCGTTATGACGGTACGTACGTAATGCTGAACTTGTTACACAGGGCCAAATTATAAAAAAAAGTTCGTCGATCATTTTGCAACATCTAAACTTTCACCATGTTTTTAACGAGATCTGAATACGATCGCGGAGTAAATACTTTTTCACCTGAGGGACGTTTATTTCAGGTGGAGTACGCGATCGAAGCTATTAAGGTATTCTTTTTAATAATATTTATTCTATTTCTTCCTTTTTGAAGTCGACTTTATCAATATATTTTTTTCAATAGTTGGGTTCCACTGCAGTAGGAATTCAAACTTCTCAGGGTGTTGCCTTGGCCGTTGAAAAACGCGTCACTTCTCCATTATTAGTATCGAGCAGCATCGAAAAGATTATGGAAATTGATTCGCATTTAGGGTGTGCTATGAGTGGTTTAACTGCTGACTCCCGCACTATGATTGATCATGCCAGAATTGAAGCTCAGGTTTATATTAAAGATAATTCATAATCGCAAATATAATTTGATATTCAACGATATTAAATGCTCGTTTATTGTTTGTAAAGAATCACAGATTTACTTATAATGAAAAAATTAAAGTCGAATCCGTTACACAAGCTGTTTGCGATTTGGCTTTAAGATTCGGAGAGAGTGCTCATGGTGAAGAATCAATTATGGTTAGTTGATTTGAAATTAATTATGTATTTCGCGCAAAATCTATACATTTACTAAAAATCATTATTACCGTTTTTTTTCTAAATAGAGTAGACCTTTTGGGGTCGCCTTGTTGATTGCCGGTATCGATGAGAAAGGTCCTCAATTGTAAGCGAAAATTTTTGAACTTTAGAAATCTATTCTTTATATAATTATTTAATATTTTTATTTATTAAATAAAATAAATAAAAGATATCACGCAGATCCATCGGGAACATTTATGCAATATGACGCGAAAGCTATCGGGTCTGGATCCGAGGGTGCACAAACTGAATTAAACGAAGAATATCATAAAGTAAATATTTTAAATATATTTTATTTAATTATTTTATTTATATATTTACTAAATAATAATATTATGGTTTCAGTCTCTCAGTTTGCAAGAAGCAGAAACTTTATCATTGAAAGTCTTGAAACAGGTAATGGAAGAAAAGTTGAACAACACAAATGTTCAATTAGCTGCTGTCACAGCAGAACACGGATTTAAAATTTATAGCGAAGAAGAGTTACAAGTTGTGATAGATAGATTATAATAATCTTGAAAAATAAGTATCTTAATTTTATTTTGGCGCAGTAAACGGACAATTTTATGAAATGAATTTTACAATAAATAAGTGAGATAAATTAAATTATAAATTAAATTATTATTCTATAAATATCTGTTAAATTGTCCAAGAAAATTAATTATTATTATATACGAGTTTAATTTTCTTCAACACCTTCAATTACGGTATCCATTTCACCATTTTCAAGCCGGGAATCGCGTGAAAGATCATCTTTATTTTTGTTAAATCGTAGTAGATTATCTAATAAAAATTTAAGATCCAACCCAACTTCGCGTAACTAAGAAAAAATTTAAATATAAATATTTATTCGGAATTTATATTAAGAGGTGGAAATAAACATCTTTTAACTTACCATTAAACAATGTTCTCTAGCATATCTTAAACATTCTTGTATAGTGCTATCATCCCGATTATGTAAGCTGTATACTTGTCGTTTAAACATACTTGCATAATGTTCCATCTCCTCTTGTACCCATTTGACAAGACCTATTAAAGCAAAATAATTAATTTTTTATTATAATGAACTGATAACTAGCCCAATAGTATACCTGAAGCCATTCTCATATCTCTAAAAGCGGAATTATACCAGTCACATGTATTTTTGATCAAGGTAAAATACACTAATGATAATTCATTAATATATTGTGGTATATCCCCCTCGAATTTAAGTTGTCTAAATAGTCAAATTATGTTAGAAAAAATTAAAGTATTTTTCGCGAATTAAAGCTTACTTTGTTCTTGTTCTAATGTTTTCGGTTCTTGCAACAAGGAACAATTCACGTGCCTAGATCAAATTTAAGGTTTAACGATTTAATCGAAATTTTTGTTAATTTTATTAATTTTAAATTTATTACCTGTTCCCCATATCCGAGACGCAATAACCATCGTGTACATTTCTGTACATGTGACTTTTTCACGTCGGGATTTGAGAGGTCACGGCTAATAGCAAGAGATAGCCGAACGACACGATCCTCCATTTTAGCACGAATCGCATCCAATTTTGTAGGATTAGGCGATGATACATTAGTAAGAGCATTCTTTGCTATAATTCATAATGTTGTACGAATGTGATTGTATCAATAAATGTTCTGTAATATTTATAATATGATATCATATACCTTTTTCAATATTCTCAACAGCTTGCTCAAATTCACGCGTTGCAATATGGACATCTAACTCATCAGCTAAATCTTCCATTTCACGAATATCATTCATAGTAAATTCTCTAAGAGTCTTTGTCGGCAACTTTGGAACAGATTTTCTTGATCTCAGAGATTGTGCCATTGATCCTTTTTTTTTTCTCGAAAGTGTTCTAATAAGTGGAGTATGTTGTTGTTGTTGCGATTCCTACCATATTTAAAATTCATTACCATTAGACTTTATAATTATTATGAAAATTGTACGTTTATTAATTTTGATAGTACATACTGCAGCTATGACAGAATCTAGTGAGTTAATTCAATATATTAGACTCTAAATATATTGTAAGCAAATAAAAAGAAAAAATTTTTAAAAACATACCTGCATGTTTTACGGCTTTGGCCGACACCATTTCGTCAGTTGCGCGTTTGGTCATATTTAGCAAATTTTTTTTCTCATCGGCATTTCCAGCTTGGAAAATAAATTGATCCGTCGGGTGCTTCAGGATTTTAATAAAATTTACTTGCTCTGATAAAAACAAGTAAATTTTAGATTTTTTAAAAGAAAATATTATTAATGAATAATAATTTTAACTTCAAACAAACCTTCAGTATCTTTCATATCAATTAGAGTTATATCTTCTAAAGAAAAACAACGGTCAGCAACCAATTTGGCTTTTGATGTATCTTTAGAAGCTTGACGTTTCTTTTTACTAGCAATCAATAAACAATCATTTAATAAAAAAATATGCACTGATTGTTTCGGCTTATTTGTACTAAAACTAATCTCGATAAAATTAGAACATTCTCGAAGTATATGTCTTCCAGGTTCTAACGAGACAAAATTCTAGAATATATATTATAAAAAATTTAAGGTCATAATAGGATCAAAAGGCAATATTTTGAAATTTCAATCGAATGGTTAAAAGATATTAACCTGAGCACCTTCCACACCTGCCCATAATTCTTGAATTTGTGCTTTCCAAATTGATTGCATATCAGTAGCATTATTTAGGGTCGGATTACGTCCTCTAGGTACAATTGGCTCCGAAGTTACTGAAGTTACTATATATAATTTCATGTTAATAAATAACACACATGAGTTTTCTTCTTCAAAACATACACATACCAGGCCCGATATTGATGGATTCTGTACTATCATCTCTTAAATTGTCGCTGACATTGCGTAATTCATTCAATTGCCCGCGTAATACAAGCATATCACTTTCTAATTGTAAAATATTGGCTAACGAGTCAAGGATGAACTGACACATAAAATTTTAGCTCTTCATACTGAAATCATTAATGATCTGCGCTTTATTTTAAAGAAAGGATATTTGATATCTCCTGGGATATTACCACGAATTCATTGTAATTTTTATACACATTTCTTTGCAAATCGCTGGCTGCTAGCTCCTTTGAATCTCGTAGTGTCCCTAAGAAAGACCTTACTCCTTCTTCTGTGGCGTTTGATAGTGCTTTTTGGATGTCTATTAACAATTTTATTTATCAATTATTCTTATACATAATAATTGATAATTAAGAATAAATCATTGTTTTTAATACTTTCTATACTATGAACATACATGCTTCAGGTCTAAATTCTTCGTCTGCAAATTCCACCATGTCAATAGCAGGTGCTTCCCTAATTTCCTCATCGGGAGTATAGGGCCTTCCAACGCTATTATTGTTCCACTTTCCTTCGACTTTTAAGCCACCACGATTAACTTTTCTAGGTGAAGAAGGCGAGATACTTTTCTCGATCCCATTTATCGCATTAGCTATTCGAATATTTAGACCGCGAGGCTTGCTAGACATTTTGGCTAGTGTTTGGATCAAACACTATGACGTACGAGAAGAATATTATGAAGTTGGTTGTACAACAATAGTGAGCTGAAAATCGCAGTAATATCTGGGCAGTATTCAAAAAAACTATAAATACAGTTATCTGAATAGTAAAATATATTATTTATCCGCAATTTATCGTCCAAAACATGAAAATCTACTCTGTGTCGATTTACTCTCGAGATTCTAACGAAGAAACCATTCGTTTAGCTGCAGAATATGATCTCTCCAGTTTTGGTTTCTTTCAGCGTAGTACTGTACAAGATATTATTATGGTAATTTCCAAAACTATCGCAGAAAGAACAAGTCCTGGTCAAAGACAACGTGTCGAAGAACAGCGTATGCACCTTTTTGGGGGAAGGAATCTCACAATTTTCTAATACTAATTGATTAAATTATTTTATAGCTTATGTAGGATATGTTTACGCTCGCTCTGACATTCATCTTACAGGAGTCATTATCACGGATGAAGAGTATCCACAACGTGTATCATTCTCTGTGCTAAACAAAATTCTTGATGAATTTCTCATAAAATTTCCGCCAAATGATTGGTCCAAACCAGATAAAATCTCTTTCCCAGAATTGAAAGCTTATTTAATTAAATACCAAGATCCTAAGCAAGCAGATCAGATTACAAAAGTACAAGAACAATTGGATGAAACTAAACAAGTCATGGTAAAAAACAATATTATCTAAATCGAATTTGAAATAAGCTTCAAACATTTAATTTTGATATTTTACTTATTGTAGAATAAAACGATCGAATCCCTTTTGCAACGTGGAGAAAAATTGGACGATTTGATAGATAGGTCACAAGAAATTTCTTTTCAGTCCAAAGCATTTTATAAGCAAGCCAAAAAGGTCAGTGTCATTCTGAATTATAAAATTATTAAATCATTTTTTTAATTTTTTTTTTTTATTTTATTTTATCACAGACAAATAGTTGCTGTACTATTTCGTGATAATTTTCTAAATTTTTTGAATGTACATTTATATTTTATATTTAATTTTCGGTATATTATTTTTTAATACAAGATTAATTTTGGTAAATTTTATAATTTTAAATCAACTCTATATTCTGTATTTAAAAGTTGAGAACAATAAATAGTTTATTTATCCTTATTTTGGTGAATAATGGCAGTAAATAAAAACAATGGTATGATGCAAATTTTTAAAAAAAATTAAATAAATAAATTGATAATACAACAAACTATAATATCCGTAATATCTTATTTAAGAAATTTTTTTTTTTAAAAAAAAAAAAATACGTGTACTATACAAATTGTAATTTACAAAACACCTAAAGGGTCTTCAACTGGTACAACAGGTGTATTAGTTGCCGTAGCAATATGACTACTTAATCTTCCTTCGCTACTTGTCGACTCAAAATTTACATTATTTTCTTGATTTATACTTTTTGATGTGAAAGAGGATGTTCTCAATGGATTAATTCTTTCGGAATAAAGCGATGAAGAAGTTTGAGGTGCAATCATTGAATTCCTTGTCTTCCTTTGATTAGATGTAGGAATTGATTTAAATACATCATTATCTTTTGAAAAATCTAAAGTGCTCATATTATCAGATGAGAATCCAGATAAACTATCAAAACTACCAATACTTGCTCTCTTTGGATTAAATAGAGAGTTTTCATCATCGTCGGTATAACCTTCAATCATCCAACTATATTTAGAGTTTGATGCAATAGAAGATTTCGGCGTTCCAGTCCCAGTTTCGCTCTTTTCCATATCAATATCACTCAATATATCTTCTAACTTAAGTTTGGATTTAGGTTTCGAAGTCTTAGTAGCACTATATGATGATGTAACTTTTGGTTTTTCGTTTGAAGTATTTATGCTAGTAGAACTAGTTCCACTAGAATACTGCTGAATTAGTTGGGGAGTTGCTTTTATGGATGATGGTGGTGACGACTGTAGAGGTAAAGTTGATATTGGTTGAACAGCAGCAGGTTTCGTTGAAATTGTTTCTACGGCTGATGTCTTAATGATATTGTTAGAACTTGTAGGAGTGAGAATCTTGTCTTGTTTTGTCTGAATCTCTTTAGTAACAGATGCAGTTTCATCCTCTGTCCCAGTTACACTAACTACACTAACGCCATCATCTACTACTTCCCAGTGATCATGATCATCTCCATTATGGGATGCTATTTCCATAATATGTGAATTAAATTCTTTTATGGAGCCATTCAATACATCTCTCACATGCTTGAGACCGTGTAAAGCGTGAAGAACAGAAATTTCATGAGTCGTCGATTCTTCATTATTACTACCTGAAATGTATTCAAATGACGATCGAGATTCGGAATCATCAGTAGAGCTTTTTTCAATTTTTTCTGCGTCCGTTGCACTTGTAATTTCTCTCGATTTAGTCCTACCCAACATTTCTTGCTCGAGAATTTCTATACTTTTTTGAACTACTAATGCTATCTGTCGATTCTGTTCTTTTAATTTTGTAAATTCCTCAAATGACATATTTTGAGCTTCTGAACTTAATTGATCAACATGATTTGACACTTGTTGATTTGCATATCTTTGTGAAACATCTATAGAACTAGAGCGGTCATGCTCTGTGCGAAGCTGACCATCTTGTTTGCGAAGTACATTTTTCTAAAAAAAAAAAGATCAACAAATTGGGAAAATTTTGGGGAGAAATCGCAAAATATCACTAACCTTTACTTCACCATATACGTTTATAACTGCCTTATTTATTACTGCACTACGATCTAATACATTTTTTAAATGAACAAAACCTTCTTGTGGTTCTTTAGGAGTTAGTACGGGGAGAGGTTTACTTGTTCTAGGTGCATTCTGTTTAATAATATAAGCGCCACCTTCCCGTGTTGAATGATCACGAAGATGTATTGCTTGCTTAATCAACACCTCTGTGTCTGATGTTGGAGGATAGCGCATTAACATACTCAAACATTCGGTATAGTCAGAATCTAGCACTATATTTATTATATATATATTAGTAAAATAAATTTGTAAACGACATAATTTTAGTCAATCCTTAAAAATAATAATACTCACACTCGTTACGAATGAGTAACATCATTGCAACGCATACATATTCAACTATCCTCAAAGTTGGATCCTCCGCAAATATACCATCCCATAATATTAAAACTTTGTTCAAAGGAAATTCACGACCAAAAAGCAGCCTTATCCACCGTCTGTAATAAAAGGAATTATATTTAGCCTCTTACTACCATTCGTATAAATTTGTGACCAATAGATAACGAACAAGAGTTATATTTATCCCATTCATAAAAGCAATTAAACTTCTACCATTATACTCGAATATACTGTAACTAAATATTTATGTTTACCCAGTGAGTATCATGGACAATTCACAGTATGGTGATGTTATATGTTGGCAAATATTTGTAACTCGGTAATGGAATTAATTATATTTACAAACAAAGTAAAATATGTCAAAGACCTACATTCCATAAAGCTGAGGCTCAATTTCTAAATCAATTAAATGCTTATATAATTCAGGATCAATTATTTGAAGATATTCATAAATTTTATTACATTTCCTGAACACGGGAGTTGCTTTTGCGACCTTAAATAAAAAGTTCGCATAGATTTTAGACGTGCGAAATAGGAAAATTTATACAATTATAATAACAAACCTCGGCTTGGTTATTTTTGATTGATCTCGCGTGTTCAAGATCAGATCCTTGAGCACGCTATTAGATCCAAGTTAGCCAAATAATATAAAATTCTTGATTAGATAATACTGTTTTATTTGAATTGTCTATCGTACCTTTACTGGCTTTTTGTTAAAAATTTCATCATTATATTCATAATATTCTTTTGCCGATTTCATTAATGCAGAAAATAAGGCAAAAGTATCATGTTCAACGTAATCTGCATTTAAAGTTTGTTTGATTATCGTATCTTCGCTATTTTCCACCGCATATCCGCTAGAACTAGGAATACTCTCTTTATCAACAACCCATAGAATTGGGGCTAAAAGTTCATGCATTCCCTGACGATAAGAAACATCTTGATTCATTTTACAATATATAAAAAGAATATCCAATAATCGATTTTGGCTTAAAGGAGTGCGGAAATATTCATTATCTGGAAACCTAAAAATTCAATTATTAAGTTAATAATATAAAATATAATATAAATCACATCATTTATTCTACTAACGTTCGTTCAACATCTTGACGAATGATTTTTCTTAATTCCGTATCTTTAAAATATTCTTGCCATGGATTCTATATATTTTAAAATGATTAATATGATTAATATCATTCAACTTTCATTGATAAAATCGACAATACATACTGCTTGGTCTAAAGATAACGGGTTATTTATATTTAAATCGTTTGCGCTATTATTATCATTGTCAGGACTAGTAATATATTTTTGTCGAAGATCCGTGTAATGTTGTCGTTCTTTATGGAGAGCCAGAGGCCATGTTGCAGTATCTAAACCCGGCAGGTACGCCAAGTATAACTATAAAAGTTTTTCGAGATGTCAAATAGTTGTTGGTTTCATGTAAAAACAATGAGAGGTACCTTCCAACAGACGGATCTTAATCCTTTCGAGCAAATATTTCCCTCAACACCTTTTTCTCGCAACGTAGATAGTGTAAGCAACTGGTCTTTAAAAATGACGTCCCACTTTTCTCTGGAAAATAACAAGTTTAGTTTATTTCGTAAAGAAGTCAAGAAAAGAAACCTGTTATAAACATACTTGACTTTTTCAAAAGACTGGCTGTCCATATTAATCGCAATTTGCTATAAATTCGAGAGTAAATGTGTTTAATAAAAATGCACTAGGCGAGGGTCACACGCTGAGCATGTGACATACTAGCGGTCGTACAGATTGTCCTTTTAGTTCATATTTTTAAGGTCATATTCATAAACCTTACCATAATTTATACAATGTTTTCCTCACCCAAGAGTCCAGCTTTATCACCAATGTCACCGATTATGGAAGATCTTCTTTCGGACTCTAATAGTATTCTCACTTCAGATGAATCACTTTCTCCCACGTTACAGCCTCAACGTAAATATAAAGCAAAGCCTACTACCCAACTTTCTTTAGATGTTTCTTCGACAGCATGCAGCTCCTCTTCTGCTGATTCTTCAGTAAAAAGTTTCAACGCAATTTCAAGTAAAATAGAAGATAATATTAACGGAGAGACTCGTTCAAAGGAAGGTTCTGTAGACGATTTACTTATAGGGCTTATGAATAGATCTAACTCAGTTACCTCAAATGATAAGTATCTGTCGGCTTTCAGAGGTGGTAAAGGGTTCATTAATAGTCAAAAGCGAACGATTTATAGTGAACCAGAAAATATTGGCTCAGAGTGTGAAGTTGCAGAAAGCGTAGGTATGTATGTACTCATACACTTTATTTATAAAAATTTATCATACAACAGTCACTTTTTGTCAACAATTTTTTTTTTTTTAACTCCTAGACTCAGACAGTTCTATAGAATGGATCGGAAGCCATGCAATGAGTAATGGTCATTCGAATATGCCAGTTATTTCGGTAGATGAAGAATATTCGGGATATCGTCGCAAGTATGGACATGAAGGTTGAAGGTGTTTTCATCTTAACTTTTATTAAAAAGAGAAATAATAACAAGCAATAATGAGGAAATACAAATTAGAAAACTGAAATGTTTAATTTTAATATTAGATCCACAATCTGTTAATTGGTCTCGACATCGAAAACATTTTTTTATACTTAGTAGTGCCGGCAAGCCAATTTATACTCGGTATATTTTAGATAATTAACCATATTTATTACATTTAAAAGTTCTATATTGAATTAATAATTTTATATTATTTTTCTGAATAGTTATGGAGATGAATCCCGGATATCAGGTTATACGGGTGTGATTCAAGCTATTGTTTCTTTTTTTGTCGATGCTGAAGATTCTATAAGGTTTATCTAAAAAAAAATATCAGTAGTTTTTATGTAAATCATCAATCATTAGTTATTAACGTTGTAATTTTGGGATAGATGTATCAACGCGGGAAATCACAAATTTGTATTTTTACTCAAGGGCCCATTGTATCTTGTAGCTGTATCACGGACGAATGAATCAGAAACTCAGGTATTAACAAGTAATGCTCGTTATATCTTTTTAGAATTTTGATTTAATGAAATGAATAATATTTTTTTTTTACAGCTCAGAGATCAATTGAATTATTTATATAACCAAATTTTAAGTGTTTTAACGTCCACTCAATTAACAAGAATTTTTGAGCAGCGGATTAATTATGATTTGCGCCTTCTACTTGGAGGTTGTTTATTTTATATTAATCTTAGATTTGTTGTTTATTGTTAATGTATTAATATAGAGTTTCTTTATAGGCACTGAACCATTTTTGGATAACCTTGCAACTTCTATGAGCGATGAACCAGGATTCATGTTGGGCTCAATTCAGTGTGTTAGGATGAATAAAGAATTACGAGACAAAATTGGAAATATTTTGCAGATAGTAAAGTCGAAGGTAGTATGTAATAGTTTGCGTTTATTAATAATTTGCTATTATTGACTCTTTTTATTATAGGATCTTTTATATGCTATGTTAATAGCTAATAATAAGTTAATAACATTGCTAAGACCCAAAAAACATAGTCTTCATCCAGCAGGTAAAACATTGAATATGTGAATTTATCAATTAATATATCTTTTATACTAATAATTTTTTCTGTAAAGATCTTCACTTAGTTTTTAATATGGTAAATGGTTCTTCGACTTTTCGGTCAGCTGAATCATGGACTCCAATATGTCTTCCAAAATTCAACAATAAAGGGTTCCTCCACGCCTATGTATGCTACATTACTGGGAATGTATGTTTGCTCTTGATTTCTCCAGATAAAGACAAATTTTTTGAGTTATCTGATGCTAAAAGTACTATAGTTGAGGTAAGCTTAAAATTTCTCGTTCTTTTAAAACTTTGTAAAGGGTTTCATATTCATATTCATTTGTTATTTTAGCTACTCACTAGTTGTAATGCATTACAAGCGATAGAGGAAGTGTCACAGAGTGAAGGTTATTCTATAGGTATGTGTTTACTACCTAAACTAATTTTGTATATTGTATAAATTTGGTAATTTTCTAATATATCATACTTAATTATTATTAACAGCAGATGTTGGTGCAGCAGGTTTACGTCATTTTATATATAAATCAAGGAAGCATGTACAATATACATCACCTACGTTTATGGCACCATATAATGATCCTCATGAGAAACAAAAGTACGAATTTTTTTTTTTTCATTTGTATATGTATATTGAATTAATTGCCTATTTCTATTTATTATTTAGATTGTTTAAATTATACAGATACACACATGATCGCATGCATTCACGCATTCGACCACTTAAGGTACATTATTATGTGAGTCCAACAGAAACTATATTAGGATGGGTATGTTATAGTATTAATTGTACTTGCTTTTTTTATTCAAAATATATTATTAATTTTATAACATATAACTAGATAACCTCAACATTTGAATTATATGCCGCATTTGGTCCATTAATATCTAAGTCGGCATTGACTAATTCCTCCCATACATTGTTGAAATGGATAAAAAAAGAGGAAGAAAATTTACTTATTCTGAATTCACAAGTATTTTAATGTTATTAACAATCCTTTTATAAAGGATTACATCTATTAATATATACTGATTTCTTGCAAAGATTGTTTAATTTATTTAAATTACTTCATATTTAATAGATAATAATAATTTTATTATAGTAGTATTATTATATTTATATCATAATATATATAAACAATATTAACCCTTCAAATTTTGATTAAACCAGAAAAAATATATTGAAATTCACAACCAAATGGAACAACAAAATTTTTTAAAAACATATTATTTTGATATACCAACTTAAATGTATAGTATTAGATAGAATAAAATGCATTAATGAAATAAAGAAATTACCTATATTAAATTATTAACAGTTAAATATAGCATTTAATTAATTTATACAAATACAGTCAACTCTTTATATAGTCACATGCTTGGAACAGTCTATATTAGATGACTATAGGCAAACATGGTATGGTAATCTTTATCTTTATAAGAATTTCAAAAGTACAATTTCAACTAAGAAATAAACATAAAAATGAACAAAAATAAAAGCCAAACAGGTCTACAAAAACATATAAAGAAGAAAAAGTCTAACTAAAATAATCAAACAAAATTCAATTTAAAAATAATTCTAATTGCCTCAAAGTTATATTACAGATAAGATAGACATAATTGTGCTTAGAATCCACTCCCAGTAACCTCTATTAAGAATGCAACCAGGACTGGACATTTGAAGTACTGTTAGACTCCTCAACTTAAAAACCAAAAATTTCTTTAGTTTGTTAATGAACCTATTGGCTATTATTAAAAGTAATATATATCAGCACATCGGGAAATTTTATAGGCTGCAGATCTGTGCAGGTCTGCAATTTTATAATTTCTGTGCAATTTTTCTTATGAAAAATGGTGGTGATTTGTAAATGCAGATCACTACCATTATTTTTTAAAAATTTTGATAGAAAACTGTAAAAATGCAAACTGTCGTAATTCTTTAATACAAAATCTGTGGCAATTTGCAAAAATGTAGATTATCATAATTTTCCAAATGACCAGATATAAAAATCTGCAATAATCTTCAGAATTGCAAACATTGGAGATATTTTTATAAAAATCTGTGATAATCCCCAAAATTGCAGATTTAAAAAACATTTTGTACAAAAAATTTTAGAGATCTCTCTTTATTTTAGGCTTTTGTATAAACTTTCATTAAACTTTAGTATATTTACTGAACTTAATTTTAATACTTAAACTTTTTTAAAGAAACTACATTTTAGAAATGATTTTTCACAACACTTTAAAAAAATAACACAAATATTCTGTGAACTGAAAAATATCAAGAGAAAATTATTGTTAATATTCTTTAAAATATTTTGTACTATTCAGTTTATCCAAAGAAAATTCATCAAGAATTGATTACTTTAAAGTCTTTCAAATAAATATATACTGGCAGACTTTTAGACAGAATTGACAAGTTCATCTAATGTTCAGTTTATAATCTGCAACATGCAGGAATATTAAATTAAGGGAGACACTGAACTTTGTTTTATTTTTGTAAATCCAGAACTCCACAAGTAAAATTCTGAGATTCCCATTTCGAAAGTAAGCTTCCAATATATTTATATTTTCATTCAAAAAAAAATACTTTATTTTTTTAAACGAACATTAGTACACATTTATTCTAAGTTCAAAACACTGAAGGTAAGCATTCTGGACTCCATTTTGAAGTACAAACTTCAAAAAAAAATTTATTTTTTTTTATTTAACAAATATTATCGCCGTTTTCAATTTGGTTGAAACTGCGGCTTATCGATCAATTATAATAAAAAGACCGAAAACTCGTAATTTTGTGAAACTGTACTGATAAAGCATCACGTTTCACAATGAACATATAAAATATTTTGATTGACGCATCATGCTAAGCCACTCCTGTATTACTTTTATAATTTTTTTTTTATTTTC
>JADRCO010000476.1:0-32899 GCA_021464525.1 Rhizophagus sp. LPA8_4_AMF
CTCAAAATTGGATGGGTTGACGTATCGCCACCTTTTGCTGCGGTAGTCCCCATATACTGTCACTACCGATTTTCTACTAGGTATTGTGGAGGTCAATCCCCGCAGCCAGATGTAGAATCTGGATTTACCACATTAAAATTTCCAATCAAAAATTCCGAGTTCAAAAATTAAATGCACATGATCTCTATTTGTATAATTTAAAGTAACACCAAATCCAAGTTCTCTTACATACTTTCACTAAGTAAAATCTCACTATTTCGTTCCTTTCAAACTCTTCCCTTTCTCCCAAACCCATGATGTCATATCAAAGAAGTATTATTTCACTTCATTAATTTTAATTTTTGAAAAATTCACTCTTTTTGATCTGCAAGGATTTTCCTTATTAATCATTCTGATGTCATATCTACCAACGGCTTCAATCACCTGGTATCTTACCCAATATTATTTGCTCATTAGTTTAACGTCATCCCGGACGTTTTACATTAATAAAATTACACTTAAAAATTATATACTCAAAATAATTATAATACTACGCCTAACAATTAAGACTGCACACTATATAAACTAACCCCTACAGTATCAATCTATAGGAAAATACAGGGTAATGTTCAATAGGGATATATGAAATCTAATAAACTATCAGTTAACAATCGGCACAAATTAGTCAATTGAATAAATTATTCCTGTTTTATCAATAAATCGGAAATAAATAGACTATAAAATGTTTATGAATTATGATTAAACAACAATAAATAATAAAACAACTAGTTAGAAATTGGAAAGTAATAATGTATCTTTATTAACAACTGACAAAAATCGGTAAGGAATCGACCATATTACTGCCTCACTCGGCGCTCTGTAATATTCGGTATTCCTTTACAAAGGGTTTTTCTTAAAGTAATTCTCACAATAACCACTTTCCTCCTCACACTTCCTTCTTCCCTTTAAATATCTGTCAAAATTCGGTACAAATCCAACTTGTCCTTTGGCCAAATAGTCCACAGTACAAATCGCATCTTGTCCAAAAGTACAAATTGTACCAATAAGTCTCTGATGATCATCATTCAGCCACTTATTATCTAATATTCCTATTTCTGTTGATTTTTCCCATTAAAGCTATATATCGATAAATAAACTATAACTATAAACTATAAATTATAATTATAAACTATACAAATAAAGTAATAAAATAAAATAAAATATATGCTAATAAAAATAACTTTTGTAACATGATGTTCCATATTAGGAAATAAATTTAATTCTGGCTCAGAATTATGAACTTGGCCGGAATTACTGCTGATCAATTATGATCATGTACTGTATGTATGCTGCATGATCCTTTAACTTACGTATCATGTGTACGATATTTAACGTATGCAATGGCCGGACCGCTGTAACGCTATCACGTGCAAGTGCATAACACTTAAACTCTGGTAGGATGTATACTGTACATTAAGGACACCCTGACTGCGTATGACTGCGTATGAAACTTCAGAACAAAATGAATTTAGTCCGTTATTTTGAAAATAACCGTAACCAATTTTTGAGGTACCTTAATCGGTTAACCGTCTTAATCGATTCCAACCTCTAGATATGCAAAATTGGTGGCTGGATGACCTAATATCCAATCAATTAAATAATTCAAAACTATTTGAAGGATTAAAATTGGTAAAATCCCGGCCAACAGGAAGTGTGTGAGTGTGTCAGCATATGATAATTTTGAATGTGATGAAGAAATTTTCCTAATTTTTTGGAATTCTACACAATTCGAAGAAAAAATTTTTTACCCTGAGAAACACTATTTTTGGATTAAGATAGTGACGTATATGTAGAAATTCAAAGTACCTGCAATATAATAAGTTATTATCAATATCAGATATATCAGTATATACTGTACAGCAATATAGAGTAGCTCGTGAAATAAGGGAATTTCAACACATTATATTGGTTTTAACCAATCAATGGTATCTCGTTTATATAATGGTGTTGAAGGACCCCGGAAACTTTATATAAAGGTTACCGGTAAAATGGGTAAAGTTATTATATAAAATCAAAAATTGTCATTGGTTAAGTCGGGTAATATTATTATAAACATATTTATGGTTAGTCGTTAAATTGGGTAAAGCCCTAACTGTTATTGCTTAAAATGGATAATAATCTTATGAATTATTTTAAGGTTGTTCCTATAGTGGTAACGATTATATACATATTTTAAGGGGTATTATATATAAAATATTATATAAACGACAATGATGACAAAAAAAAAATTGATAAATTTTTTAAAAAAAATGCAGGCCGAAAGTTCTAAACATAATCTTCCTAGTATAGAATTTTTTTTACCTGATGATGATTATGACTCTGATTTTAATTTTCTTGAATATGATTTGGTTGAAGCAGATGATGTTATAGTTGATGATAAAGATGATGATGTAAATGAAGAAACAGAAAAAGTAAATGATACTATCGTTGATGATAAAGATGATGATGTTGAAGACGAAGATAGTGATGTTATAGTTGAAGATGAAGTATATAATAAGAAAAAGAAGAGAAAACGTGGTAAAAAAATCTTATTACAAACGGATATAGATAAGTTACGGAGTAAGTTACATCTAATAAATATTTTATGGAAGAAATAACACCAGAATTAGTTCGTTGTAAATGTGGTAAAGAAATTCGGTTAGATCAGAAATTTAGAGATAAAAATCTTACAACGCATGGTGAATTAAGCAATTGTAAATATAGCAGTGACGAACAACGAAGTATTAAAGTTTCTTTTAAACCTAAAAAAATTAGGGTTGAAGAGGAAAATAAAATTGTCAAAGAAGTTGCATGCAAAGGATTGCATGAAGAAAAATATCGAGAATATGTTCTTAATAGTCCAGCTGAATTTGGAGGATCAATTAGACTTGACATAGCCGCAAAAGTATTGTTTCCAGAAACTGTTAAAACAAGACTTAAATTAAAAAGTCTTGGTAAAACAGAACGTGCAGATCTCAAAAATTATTTACGTGCACATGCTATGTGGATATTAGATAAAGCTACCCTTTCCGTTAGAAACAAAACGTGTGAAAATTTTACAACAAGAGAATCAGGTATTTGCGATGAATGTGACAAATTAAGAAAAAATAGTCGCTTGAACCAAGCAACTAAAAAAGTATGTAGATCAACTGCATTGTATTTATGCAAATTATAAGAAATTGAATCAGGTTTTTACATTAAATAATATAGCAACGAGCAACTGGGAAAAATGTTCGCTTTATTCCAAAATTTTACCTTGAACATCCTTTAAGTAAATTACTACTTGATTCAAATCTTAAATCATTATGGATATCAGCTGATGATGATGACGGTCATGATGTAGAAATTTGGATAAAATTAGCTCAGTTTGGAAAAGATGGATTATTTAAAGGAGAAAAGACTTTTCAGGAATTAGCAGCATTAATGATACAAATACAGGAAAAAAAATTACAAAACAAAAAAATGACAGGTCTTCGTTATTTTGAATACTTGAAACAATTTTTTTGTTTATTATCAAGTAGTAGTCGTGAGTATGAAATCTTCAGGCAAATGTTTGCGGGAATGAGCATTAGATCTATAAGATATACACGAGCAAAAGAAAGTGATATTGTATCTAATCCAGAATTAGTATATGAGAATATACTTAAATTTGCTCGATTAATTAAAGCATTTAATTGGAGTGGACCTATTGTCGGAATGACAGACTGTACAAAAATTCGTCCTAAACTTACATATTCAGATGAACTGGGTTGTATCATGGGATCAACTTTAAAATTATCAGAAACCTCAGCTCAGTCATATGATGATATTCACGAAATTGTGAATGATATAAAACAAAAGAAAGCTATTGCAACTCAAGTTAGGGTAGTAGTATTAAAGGTATGAATTAATTTTAATTTGAATATTTATTATATCAATTAATAAGAGTATTTGAATAATTTATTAGGTTCCGATTGAAAAAATCCCACCTTTTGTAATTGCTATGTTGCCAACAAAAGGAGAATCTAATACTACGGAAATATTTAATCTTTTAATGAATGTAATAACCATGTCACGAGATGCAGGTATTAATTTGATTAGTTTGGGATCGGATGGTGCACCTGTTGAATTTAATGCGCAATGATTAATAATGAACAATGAAAAAGCCGAAAGGTTTTTTGAATTTCATGATAATTATTATAATGTGCATTTTCAGGTAATTAAAATATAATAAAATCATTTAATTTTAAAAATACTTAATTAATTAAATTAATATTTTAGATCCAATATATCGAAATAAACCCATCATAACCGTGCAAGATACTAAACATGCTAAAAAACAGCCCGTAATCAGCTTCATTCAGGTGCAAGATTACTTGTTCTTGGAAATAATGTAATGCTTTATCGGCATCTTTAACTCTTGCTCAAGCTCAAAATCATGCAATTTATATACGAGATGTTATAAATGTTGACAAACAAGACGATGGAGCTGCATATAGATTATTTCACTCAGATGTACTAGCACAAATGCATCAGAATAAATTAGAAAATAATGAAATGGAATCTTTATTTGTTTATTTGTTTGTATTAGGTATGTAATAGTAAATATTTATTGGATTATTATAGTATATTTATAATTATATTATTAAAAAAACTTTTTAATTTAAATAGGAAATCTTTGATTCATATTTAAATCGTAATATCTTTCATAAGGAACGAATTATTATAGCTATGCGTGGATTTTTTTTTAAATATGTGAGTTGAATATATAGAGAATACTAGTCGATTACATAATTCAATGTTTTCTATTTCCAAAATTTTATTTCTCCGCAAAGTTTTAAAATTTTCACTAGTTTAGCAGAATCCCTAATACTTTTAATTATATCTCATCGTGAATTTTACTCGTCATATCCTTTATATCCTTGGGAACATGGCACTGAAGCTCTAGAACATCTATTTGGTATATCACGTCAAATAACAAATGATTTTTCTTTTTATGAATTTTTTAAAATTCAACAACGTGTTACATATCGGGATAAAATTATCAGACAAGGTATACAAATTCAAAAGGAAAAAACATCAGCATCAGGTATTATAAGTTAATAAATTTATTATATTTTTTATTTTATTATACATATTAAATAATTATCTTATTAGGATATGTATTTGATTTTAATCCAAATTCTATATCAAACGAAAACATTGATATTTTACGAATATGGCCTGATG
Source organism: Rhizophagus sp. LPA8_4_AMF (assembly GCA_021464525.1). Taxonomy (NCBI): domain Eukaryota; kingdom Fungi; phylum Glomeromycota; class Glomeromycetes; order Glomerales; family Glomeraceae; genus Rhizophagus; species Rhizophagus sp. LPA8_4_AMF. The sequence continues at coordinate 5,227 of JADRCO010000476.1, forward strand.
ATAATGCTATTTATGATGCAATCAAAATAGCATATGATGATGCGGCAAGATTTATTAAAGTGTTAGGAATTAAATTACTAAATGATAAAACAATTCCACATTTTTATGTTTCAACATCACGTCAATCAGTGGCAATTCCTAATCTTTTGAATGACGGTGATGATAATTTAGATATAGATGATGTTAGTGGATTTGATTTTAATAATGACGAATTTAGTTTGGATGATTTAAATGAAAATTCTTTTACCGATGCAGCTTCAGAAGTAGCGCGATTGTCACAATTAATAGATTCAAAGTCTGAGTTAGAACCGACATCTGAGCTTTCGGATTCATCAAAAGTGGAATTAGATTATATATTAACTACAGCAAAAAATTTTTCATCATACGAATTAAAACAACCCAAATTATTTAATACAAATGGTTCAATGAATATATTACAGATAATACAAACTCGTGCATCTCATAATGCATTTTCACGATCTGAACGACCTTGCCAAACCCATCAATTAAGTGCAATCCAATCATCTAATAATCAAGAAGGATTCAATAAAAATACAGCAAATTTGTTAATTTCAGAATTTTTTCGAAATGATGGTACTTCAGAACCAACAATTAGATCACGAAAAGAAAGATGGACAGGAAGAAAAAAATTAGAAAATATTGGATTACCTCAATATATTAATGATATATACTTGTGAATTCTTAATTGTAAAATAATAATTAATAATTATTTATTATTATTATACATTGTACAGTAGCTCCAAATATTTCTCGTGCGAATGTAACTGATAATAATCCATTGCGAGAAAATGGATTCATTCTATATGTATCAAAGGAAGGAATATTATTAGGAAAAGTGTTGTCAATTTATAAATTAGTATCTAATCGGCATGCTTATGTTTCGTTTTCTCAAGATATAGATTCTTTATCTTACCTTCCAGTTGCTATATTTGTTAATACTGATGGTAATTTGTTTTCTCCGATAAGTAAATCAGGCGGCAATTTATTTGCGCATATAATTCCAAAGCAAGTTATTTATCATTTTGATAATAACAGTTTAGATATAATTAATATTGCAAATTTACCTGGCCGTTTATGTTTGGAAGGTAATTCTTGGGAAATTTTTGACTTTTTCTCACAAAAGCAAGTAATTAGCGTTATTGCAGCAATTTTTGGTTAATTGAATATAAAATCCAATAAAATCATTATATTTTTGTTTATAATAGGTAATTTTTATTTTGAGTAATACGTATTATAAAAATTTTAAGTTAATGATAAGTTGGGTAATCCTATTAGTAAATTATTGGCTTAACTTGGGTAAAGATCATAGTGAATTTTTGAAATTTGAAACAACCTATATATATAGTTTCCGGGGTCCTGGTGTTGATGTTCCTAAATGTGACAAAACATTAACCGCAATTAGAAATTGAATTAGCAAAGTGTCAGAAAAAATGGAAAAAAAACGAGAGAACTTAGGTTGGAATTATAATATAATGTTTGTTTGCGTAAAATGAACGGATTTGCACCTTCGGTAATCTTAGTGTGAGGTGAAAGAGTTTCGTAATTTTGGAAATTCTAGTTCCGAATTTCACGGTTTTTTTTTGTAGTTTCTTTTTATGCAGGATATAAAATAATAAAGTCAATTTTAATAATTAACAAAAGGTTAAATACTTGCGAAAAATTTGAAGTTCAATTTTTGATAAGTTATTATTATTTATTAAGTCACGTACGGGTTCTCTATAAAAAATGATCATCCGACAAATATTCAGAATGGAGTCGATTTCCGAACACTCGCATGTTTTTCAATATTTGTTACAATTAATACAAGCTGCGGAGTTCAAGATTTTTGACCGTATAAAAATGTACAATAATGGGATAAATGTTCAATAAATATCAAATAAATGTTCGGAATGGAGTCGAATTTTTGAATAAAAAAACCGAACATTTGTTGCAAATATTTTTCATAGGGGTTCAATCCAATTCTAAATTATTGTGATGAATTGTACCGATTCAGATTTCAGATTAATAATTTTATGTTTTGTCGTTTTATTATAAATCTTTAGTAAGTATACATATGCATCAAAACGTCGAATTAACCTAAAATTAGATGAAAATCCTTGCTTTTTGACGATCAATTCATGTGCGGTGCGCATTAAACATTTATAAATTTCAATTACTAAAAGAATTAAAATGTTATTTTTAACCTACATATTTTAGTAATAATATGAAAGATTTTAAGTTATTTCTTATAACCTATATTCGTAAAAATAAAAAAGAAATATATTTTTTTTCTAGCAGCAAATTTAGTGATCATAATATCTAATACTTAGAAAGATTTCTTAAATTTGTGGAGAATACATGTTGGAATAAAATTAAATCTATTATGCGGCATTTCGTTTCTATGCCTGTATAAACCCTTTACTTTTGTGGGAAATCTCTCTAATTATCAATCTGCTATTTTATCGTGTTTGTGCTACATATTTATTATTTTTCATCATACAGTATCTTGTGGCAGCGCGGAATTTACGCCAGAATAACTCATTTCATAATATTTTTATGTTAATATTGCGTGAAATATTCTTTTAAACGAAGCAGGTATAGATAAATATAGTTATCATCAACTTGAAAGTTATTTGATACCATAAAAATTTGATCCGTTACGCCAAATGTATTCCTGATTCAAAGCAAAATTTCCTTTTTAGAGTTTTAATTGTTTAAAGAAAGATGCAAATCTTGAAATTATTTATGTATAAATTAATGTGATACATGGTAACTAATAAAAATGAACTAACTAAACTTCTTACGTACAATAAGTTTTGAAAGTCAAAAGGTTAAATTAAAGATTAAATTTGAAGAATAACATAAAAAATGCAGGATATTGTCGGATAATTTGGAAATGAAGAGAAAGTATCTTACGTATATTGCATCATCTGATATTATAAGAAATTTATCTGTTAACCTTTTTAGTAAGAATTAAAATCACTGTTCAGCAAAAAAGAAAGATCTAGCATCCTACTTTGAATTGTATTCCTTATAACGATAGCGATACTTCCATTATATCGACTATAATATAATATAATGGGATCAAATGACATAAATCATTGTAATTTTAAAAACTACACAGGAATTTTAAATCCGAAAAATAATAATATAACGGTAAATGCCGAGTCTCTTGAATATTTAATTACTAGTTGTCAAGATATAGAATAACAATATGAATAATAAAGGAAAACCAATCGATCGAAAAATCAGATCTGCTGCGGCTAATGAAGATCTTTTAACTATCACAATGCATTGACTATATCACAATCGATTACGTTAAAATAACATGACATGTGATTCAATTGAAATATGAAATGAAAACAAAGTTTCAGTTCGCTTTTTTTATTTAAATGTTTTCCATAAAGGTTAGTTAGTTTATCTTTGAAACATTCACAGCATTCATAATTCCCAAAGATAGATTTAATCTTTCTTTAATTGTGTTCACACAGACTTAAAATCATAACACGTTCTAGAATGAATACGAAGAAAAATACCGGATTTCATTAACGGGTCAGAAAGTAAAAAAGTGTAACTAACTAAGAGTTACAATTTTTTACTAATTTAGTAAATATAATGAAATAATGTTTCTTCTGATTAATAGATTATGAGATACGTTATCAAAGTTCAGATGAAATAGATAAATATACAGTAGTAGTGAACAGGGGCACCAAGTTGGGTTGTACAGTCATTTGTTCATTTTTTTGCATATGGCGTATCCAATTAAACCGGATTATACGTAAATAAAGAATATATGTGCGTGAAGATATCATACATTATATAGCAATAAATTTACATTTTAGACATATCCTCTTGATAATTTCATATGTACATACTATTTTTATACTTTTAAACGATTTGGAGTTCAGTAACATTCAACATCAACAACGCCATAATTTAATGGAACCTTGGACGAATTCGTCGAATTTTTTATTTACTGAGAAAGTATAAGACAATAAATAAATAAATCAATGAATGAATAGTCAAATGGCGATTATTTATTTTTTACTTTTTAGATATAACTATTACAGATTTTTTTTCTACCTTTTCGGAACTAGTTTTATCTAGAAGAATCAATAAGGGACAAGTATTTTTTTTAAATATCATCGATTGATCATTTGTTTAATCAACATTATAATTTATTATATATTATATATATTTGTATTTTTAATTTACATATATGTATATATATAAATATATTATCGGGTTACCGGCCGGTCATAAAATTTTGAATTTTACATATTTATGTGACATGGATATTGATTATATTAATTCACAATCACAATTGAATCAATTTATTCACGTTTACTTATAAAAATCTAATAAATATACACCGAAGGACTTTAGTAATTAAATATTAATATTATTATATAGTATATATACATATATATAATATTTCTTTAAACACAGTGCGATTTTATTGATTATCTTTTATTCGCCTTATCAAATATGTTGATATTAAGTTCAAAGACGAGAAAATCATCTAACTATTTTTGTAATTTAAAACAAAATGTCATGCGTGAAATCTTTTTAATTAATCTTAATATTTATAATTCCTCTTTAAAGAAAAGCTCGCTTTTTTATATTGATTTATAATGAACTATTTATATACAATTCATTTTACATTGCAAGCATAACCAGTATTTAATTTCCAAAAGAAAAAAAAAACAAGATAAAGCTAATTCAAAATAAATATAAATGCGGTTACCCTCTACTTTTATTTCCACAGTTCTAATTCTCCTTCCCTTATTTTAATAATTTTTGGAAATGAACGTTAAAAAATCCACATATGAAATTCCGTTCTTTAAAGTACCATTTCCACCACAACTGACAGTTGAAGAGATCTTGAGCAGTAGGTCTGAAGATAAACTTAAATCGAGGGCTCCCAACCGATACCTTATATACAGACTTGCATTCCTTAAAGAACTTAGAAAGCGAACTGATGATAATGTGTCTATGACGAAAATATCGTCTCATATTAGTTCGATGTGGTTCAATGAACCAACTACAGTAAGAGATGCGTATAAAAAATTATCTGAACAAGTGGAAAATCGGCTAACGGAAATAAGGCAAAAGGAAAAATTAGTTCTCATCAATGAGTCGTCGTCTCTGGACCTACAAGATAACTCGCCATCCGGAATTACCGAACACAACAATGTTGTTAGTCCAAGACACATTCCAATCCTTTCTGATCCTTCCTACCAACTTTGTGACTCATTATATCCTCTGTCACTACAACGGTTCCCCCCGTATTTACACTTCCCATCCGAAATTACCGAAAATGCTAATCCAAGCTACAATTCAATCCTTTTTTTTGATTCTTCTTACCAACCTTTTGTACCAGTTGATGGTTTTTTCGGTATGAACCATTATTCTATTGAGTCATGCTTCTGTGAAGCATGCTGGAATAATTTTGTCAATTACGAGCAATCTTAAATCAATAATGTTGTATTTTTCAATGATGTTATTTTCGTTCATTTTTAATTCGTTTTATTATTTTTTTTTTTTCTCTTTTGGCATCGTTTATTTCAATTTTTTTTCATTCTTTTTGGTATATTTCGAACGATGTTCTTTCGTTATACTTTTATATCGTCGTTTTTCGTTGTTTTTTTTCAAGATTCGTTTCACCAGAATTTGGCATTTTGGCTTTTGCATTAATCAAATCTTAAAACCAATAGTTCATTATTCTAAATTATGATTTTTTTCCTCGCATTAAGAATCTTCAAGTTTCTAACAAGAAAAAAAATAAGTTAAATAAAAATATATGATAAAATGCTATTATATGCTTAAAAATTTATATGTTGTGACATGGCATAACTCGTATCACCAATTGACAATGATAAAATCACACCTTGTGTGTAGCATGATTTTTAATATATCTTTCACCGGATGTATAAACCTTTTTTTATTAAACATTTTATTGAAATTTTTTAAAAAATTCTCTTTAGATAAAGAATACACGCTACATTTTTTTTTTATTTTCATTCCTAAATTCTAATTTATAGTTCTGATTAGTAACTAAGCTCCCGCCAATATCAACTTGAAGAATAAAAAATTATTACTTATCTGTTATGGAAAATATTTAATATATTCGCTTGATAAGTTATTCATAAGATATTTTTTTTATTATTCTAAGAAGAACAGTCTTATGGAGTAATTAAAAGTTATTGTCGGATTTATATTTAACAATGAAGAAATGAAGTTGACGTTTTAAAAGAATAAAACTTCAAGATAGTATATAGTAGGTAAAAAACGTACTTAAATTTTTCTTTAAATGTAACTGTAATAACTATTACAAATTCACATTAATTCTAATTCACTTGAATAACTTGAGTAAGATATTTGTATCAATAAATTTATTATTGAATTGTATCAAAATAATTCTTCTGCTTTTTGTTTTCGATCACTATGAAAATACTAATAATTTTTCTTGTCAAAATTTTAGGCGCAAATTTAACGTAAGGTATAGAAGTTAACTTAAATGGCTTAATTCTTGTAATGTATGTAAAATTTAAACAAACTTTCCAAACTTTGTGCCTAAAAATTCTTCTAATATAGTATATTATTCTATTTTTTCACGTTGTTTAGATATGCGAATAATTAACTTATAATAGATATGAAAGTCTATTAATCATAGCTTTTCTTGAAATGGTAATTTTTTTTTGAGTAATCTTTCTTTGACTTAGTTACAATTTTTTTAGGTAGTTCTACTTTTCGGATTCTTTCTCTCAAGAATGACGAGATTTTAGGCCTGATTATTATTCTTGTTAAATGTCATTAAATTTAGCAAAATGATCAAAAGTGACCCCAATGAGTTAGGACGCCGATCCTCTCGATCATTTTTCAGATATCCTACACGACCAAAACTGCATTTTCCAATTAATAAACTTTCTTTTTATTTGAAAAATCGAATTCTCGACAACAAAGACCCCTTTATAGTGAGTTTTTCTATTTATAGGGGGGCTATTTACGCTAAATATACGGTCATAACGTTTACAACGATGGTTCTGATGTTTTTTGAGTAGCAAAATTTATATTTATGTGGTCTGAAATGCAGCTTATGACTCGAGGTACGTGTATTTATTCACTCTCTTTACTTTACTTGTCTCTTATTTTTTGTTTTTCTTCGTATTAATAAATAATTGAATAAAGTTTTTGGCAGATATAGGAATTTGTAACGAAATTGCTTTCCACACTTGTTTTTTTATATTTTAAACTTTACAGATAATTTCGAGCATTTTGATCAGGTGAAAGATACCTAAATAATAGTTAATTTTCATCATGCTTTTATAACTTAATTGGGGGATACAGTATAAGCATTTCATAATTGTACTTACTGACGGCAACGTAAGGTTTCGTATTAGGTAAGTATGCGGATCGATTGAAATTTTTTTTTTTTTGTTCGTGTTAAAATAAATACTTAAAAACCGTTTCTAATTCAGCAGATTCCTCCTGAAGTTTTAACTATTTTTTTTTAAAATCAACTGAAGCTGAAATAAATTCGGAATATGATAATCCGTCACGGACCAACTATTGCTTGATGACCAATCAAAATTTTTCTAATCGATCATTTCTACCTATTTGACACATTGTAACTCACATTTTACTTTAAGCGGGGCCAAATAAAACCGACGATTCGGTTCTCATTTTATTTACATGGTCCCCAACCATTCAACTTAAGCTATGTCAGTTTAATGGGTTGTATGAATAGTTATTTCCAATTTTTTTTATTCTTTTAACTAGTTTTTTGTTTTCTTTTTATTTCCTTTTGTTACTTAGATCCAAGAATTTTTACTTCTAAATTCTCTTTTTTCTTTATAGACTCATTTAAGAAGACCTATCATAAAGAAGATTTAAAAGTGATTTAAAAGTGAATTTTGAAGTAAGTTAGTTTATTTTTTTAATACTCAAAATTTATATTTCTTATTAGACTTCAAAATGTATAATTAGGGAGATAATAATTTTACGCGGTGTGGGTCAGGCCAATGTCAGGCCATGACCAAAATGACACATTATTTGAGGTCATTCGGTCACTGGCAATTCATTGTAACATCGAAAAGGCATGATTTATGAAATTATTAACAAGAGAACGAAATGAAAAAAGATAAACATCACATAATCGTTAACCTTGAACTCAGGTAAATGTCTATTTTCGTTAATAATGTAATAAATTTAAGTTGCAAAGTTAATTTCTTCAAGTGAATTATGATAGTAATTACGGCGTCAGCTGGGATTCAAGTTAATGTGACCTCTTCAGCACATCATCGGTTTCGGATTCTTTCACGTGATGATTAACATTATTAAAAGCCAATAAAATTATTGTTACCGGTGAGAAACATTGATAGCCAATAGAATTAATTATATCCCGGGAAATGAAAAAAAGTATTTAATATCCAAGTTTCCTGTGATTCAATTTAAATAATTTTTAATTCTCTAAAAGAACAAAAAAAGCTTGATCATAGTTATTTAAATATACATAACACTATAAAAGTATAAATTTTGTGAGATGTTTAATTTATTCAATAAAATTTAAACCTATTCAAATATAAATAAAAAGACAATTGAAGGAAATCTATGAAACTTCATAACTCGAAAACCAACTCTTTTCTGGTAAATAAATATTTATAAAGTTTTTTATTAAAAGGTTTACAAAATTATGAGAATTAGACTTAACAAGAAAATTTTATTAAAAGCGGTCGAAAATAAAATGGATAATTAGGCTCGCACTAAATTGAACTAGGGGTGCAGACATTACAGACGTAACTGACGTAACAAAGTTACGTCAGTAACGTCACCGCAGACGCTCATATAGGAATTTAATAATAATTCATATAATGTTGAGCTACGTCACAGGTTACAACCTTTCATTGACTTATGAGGTGACGTAACTAAAAAAAGAAAATGTCTGCACTCCTAATTATTGAACACAGCGACAAATAAATACACGTTTTTCGGTGTTACGGTATGTCCGTTTTAATATAGGATTATCCCAAATTGCTTACAACAAATTTCCTAACCCATATGATTATCATGTCAGTCGTCCCATGAATTTTCTCAAGTTACTGTAGAATCGAGATGAAACTCTTTACTGCTCTTTTATTTTATATACTCTTTATTCGACACTTTCTACAAATAGATTTTATTTGTCTCTTTGTTTCACTTTATTTATTATTATTTACTTCGCTCGTTTTTTTACCTTTTCTTTTATGATGGAAGCTGTAGTATTTATGACAGCATCTTCCAAGCAAACAAATTTCCACCAAACGTCATCAAATATTACAGATCACAAAACTTCAATATATCAGTAAGGTATTAGGGTATTTATTATATTTGATTAAATATTACAGATGATTAATATTTCAATTAAATAATAGCTTGAAATTTTTACAAAAAATAAGAGACATTTTTATATATAATAAATAACGTATATTTATTGGTCAATTATCATGTGACTGTGACTGTGATTTGTGTTTTTTTGTGCTGCAATGATCGACGACAGATGTTTTGTCGTTCTACGTTATTATTGTACGATTAAAATATGTCAAGATCATTCATTGTAATGTTTTTTTTTTGTTTCATAAATTCTACTCAAATAAAGAGATAACCTGGTTGCGGCAACATACATCAATCTAATTTGGTTTAATTGCTAAAAATTATTTATAGTACAGAAAATAAGTATCAAAAAGGCTATTAACGTCACTCATTAAGGTATAATTTGAATTAACCTAAAATTAAATGAAAATCCTTGCTTTTTGACGATCAATTCATGTGCGACGCGCATAAAAATTTTAACGTTTATAAATTTCAATTACTAAAAGAATTAAAATGTTGTTTTTAACCTACTATTATAGTAATTATATGAGTTATTTCTTATAACCTATATTCGTAAAAATAAAAAAGAAAAATTTTTTTTATAGACTTATAAAGTAACAAATTTAATGATCATAATATCTAATACTTAGAAAGATTTCTTAAATTTGTAATGCGGAGTTTAATCTCAAATCATGTTTGTGGTACATTTTTTATTATTTTCATTATACAGTATCTTGTGTCAGAGCGGAATTTACGCCAGAATAACCCATTTCATTACACTTTTATGTTAATATTACGTGAAATATTGTTTTAAATGAAACATGTATAGATCAATAACCCATGACGCCAAAATGCATTCCTTATTCAAAGCAAATTTCCTTTTTAGTTCCATTTTTTAAAGAAAGATCCAAATGTTGTGTATAAATTAAGTTTGATACGTGACATAAAGATTAAGTTTGAAGAAAAACATAAAGATGCAGGATATTGCTAAAAATTTAGATTTGAAAGTATCGGATAATTTTGGAAATAAAGAGAAAAGTATCTTACGTATGTTGCATCATCAGATATTATATGAAATTTATCTGTTAAACTTTTTGGTAAGAATTAAAAATCACTGTTCACCGAAAAAAGAAAAGATCTAGTACCCATTACCCGACTTTGAATTGTATTCCCTATAACGACAGTGATACTTCGACTATAATATATTGAGATCAAGTGACATGAATCATTGTAATTTTAAAATGAGCAGGATTTTTAAATCCGAAAAAAATAAATAATATAACGGTAAATGCCGACCTCTTGTATATAAGTACTAGTTTCAGTATATTGAATAACAATATGAATAAAAAGGGAAACCAATTTGATCGAAAAATTAGATCTGCTGCGGCCAAAGAAAATCGATTATCACAATAAATTGACTATATATCACAATTGATTACGCTAAAATAACATAAATAACATATGTGATACAATTAAAATATGAAATAAAAACATAAGGGTTCAGTTGCTTTTTATTATTTAAATGTTTTTTTCATGAGAAGAAAAAGGTTAATTAGTTTACTCTTTGAAACATTCACAACATTCATAATTCCCAAATCTAGATTTAATCTTTCTTTAAATGTGTTCACACAGACGGATTTACAGTAATATATTCTAGAAAAGAAAACGAAGAAAAATACCTGATTTCATTATCGATTAGAAAGGATAAAAGTGTAACTAACTAATAGTTACAATTTTTCACCATTTTAGTAAGCATAATGAAATAATGCTTCGTTCAGATAAAATAGATAAACATGCAGTAGTAGTGAACAGGGGCACCAAGTTGAGTTGTACAGTCATCATTTGTTTAATATTTTTTGCATATGGCGTATCCAATTAAACCGGATTATACGTAAATAAAGAATATATGTGCGTGAAGGTATTATACTGTACATTATAAAAAGCAATAAATTTACATTTTAGACATATCTTCTTAATAATTTCATATGTACTGTATATACTTTTTTTATACTTTTAAACGATTTGAAATTCTGTAACGTTCAGCATCAACAAACGCCATAATTAAATGGAATCTTAGACGAATTCATCGAATTTTTTTTAATGGTAAAGTATAAGATAATAAATAAATCAATGAATGAACGATTAAATGACGATTATTTATTATTTACTTTTTAGGTATAATTATTGCAAGTAATTTTTCAAAAAAAATACCATCAATTGGTCATTGATCATTTGTTTAACAAATATTATAATTTATATATTATATATTTTTTTTATTTATATGTAAAAAAAAACTAGATTATCTGTGTTGACTGTCATCGGTCATAAAATTTTGAATCTTACATTAAATCAATATAATTATGTGACCTGGATATTAATTATTTAATTGCACAATCACAATTGAATTAATTTTTCACGTTTACTATAAAAAATCTAGCAAGTACCACCGAAGGACTTGAGTGATTAAATATTAATGTATTATAAACTATGATTAATATATAGTATATACATATATTTCTATTTTTCTAAACTGGTTTTGGAATGGTACGATTTTTTTAATTTATCTTTTATTCGCCCCATTAAATGTTGTTATTAAGTTCGAAGACGGAAAGAATTATCCATGCGAACTTAACTACTTTCGTAAATTAAAAACAAAATATTATTCGCGAAACATTCATAATTCCTGATAATTCCTGTTTAAAGAAAGGCTCGCTTTTTTTTATATTGATTATAATCAACTATTTATATACAATTTATGTTTTTTACATTACAAGCATAATCGGAATTTAACTTCCAGAAGAAAAAAAAAGATAAAGCTAATTCAAAAATTAATACAAATACTACAAGTTTATTCTCCATTTTCATTTCCACAGTTCCAATACTCTTTCCTTTATTTTGATAATATTTGGAAATGAGCGTTAAAAAATCAACAAAATATGAAATTCCATTCTTTAAAGTACCATTTCCACCACAACTGACAGTTGAAGAGATCTTGAGCAGTAGATCAGAAGATAGACTTAAGTCGAGGGCTCCCAACCAATACCTTATATACAGACTCGCATTCCTTAAAGAACTTAGAAAGCGAACTGATGATAATGTGCCTATGACAAAAATATCATCTTATATTAGTTCGATGTGGTTCAATGAACCAACTACAGTAAGAGATGCTTATAAAAGACTATCTGAACAAGTGGAAAATCGGCTAACGGAAATAAGGCAGAAGGAAAAATTAGTTCTCATCGATGAGTCATCGTCTCTGGACCTACAAGATCACTCACCATCCGGAATTTCCGAAAACAACGTTTTTAGTCCAAGTCACATTCCAGTCTTTTCTGACCCTTCCTACCAACTTTGTGACTCATTACACCCTCTGTCACTACAACATACACATTTCTCATCTGAGATTACCGTAAATGTTCCAAGTTACATTCAAATCCCTTATTATCCTTCTTACCAACTTTTCGCGCCAGTCGATGATTTCTTCAATATAGACCATTATTCCATCGAGTCATGCTTCTGTGAAGCATGCTGGAATAATTTTGTCAATTACGAGTAATCTTAGATCGTTCTCATTTCCTTTATTCTTATGACTTTTATGTTTTATTCTATTCAAACAAATCGAGTTATTATCAACTTTATCAATGTTTTTAAATGAAAGGTTCATTCGATCGTTCAAATGATTTTCTAGTCCTTCGTCATTATTGAAATCAATTTTGCCAATAGTGAAATTGGTTAATGCTGTATTTTTCAATGATGCTATTTTCGTTTATTTTGATATATTTTATTTCGTATATTTCGTTTCGTCATTGTTTTTCGTTGTTTTTTAAGATTTACATCACTTCATTTCTAAATTAAGATTTTTTTTTTCACACATTTAGAACCCTTTAAGTTTGTAAGAATAAGTAATAAATAAATAAAATAAAAGATATATGATAAAATGCTATTATATGAAAAATTTATGTTGTGACATGACATTATTTTAGTTTATATCATATAAAAAACTCGTATCACCTATTGACAATTGTGTGGCATTATTTTTTCGCCAAATGTACAAGCCTTTTTTTATTGCACATTTTATGTTAAGTTTTTGTAAAAAATTTCTTTTTAGATAGAAGAAAATGTTACATTTCTTTTATTTTCATTCCTAAACTATAATTTAACTAAACTACCGCCAATACCGCTACCTTAAATAATTTGAAATAAAAATTAATATTTATAAATTACTTTTCAAACGAATATATTAAATATTTTCCATTAAATATTTTTTATATTATTCTATGAAGAATGAGTAATTAAAAATTATTATGAGGAAATGTAGTTGACGTTTTAATAGAATAGAACTTCAAGAGGTAATATGTACTAATAAGTAAAAAAAGTACTTAATTTTCAAAATTTTTAGATATGTAAACTGTAATATCGATTATGAAATTCACATTAAATTTTAACTCACTTGAGTAAGAACATTTGTATCAATAAATTTATTATTGGGTATTATCAAATAATTTTTCAACTTTTTGTTTTCGTTCATTGAAAATTTTTAAATATTTCTTATCAAAATTTTAGGCGTAAATTTAATATAAGGTATTTTATCGGAAATTTTTTTGAATGATTTATCTTGTAATATATGTAAAATTTAAATAAGTTTTATAAATTTATGACTAAAAATCCTTCTGATATAAGGTATAATTCAAATTTTCATCTATTTCTTCATATTCTTGGATATTGTGCAGATGTGCGAATAATTAGAGAATATTATTAATCATGATTTTACTTTTTTTGAGAATAGCTTTCTTGCCCTGTAAAAAAAGTCGATCCGTTTTTATATTCCGTCTTTTTTTCTGTAAAGGGCTCATATTTCTGAAATTGATAACCTTATATCACGGAATTTATCGAATTATTTTCATTTTCCGTGAATGGATCCGGGAAAGGCTCATTTTTACGGAGCTTTACAGAAATAACAGAAATAACGGATAAAATTTTTTATAGGGTTGAAAATGGTAATTTCTTTTTTGAGTGATCCTTCTTTGACTTGGTTACATTTTTTAGGTAGTTTGACTTGCAGATTCTTTTCACTCAAGAATGACGAGTTTTTAGACCTGGTAATTAATTTTGTTAAAATGTTATCGAAATTTTAACAAAATGTCCAAAGGTGAATTTAACGAGTTAGGAAGACACTAGTTCCACCGATCCTCTCGACCATTATTTCAGGCTCGAGGTACGGTGTATTTATTTCACTCTCTTTCCTTTCTTTTCTTTTATTTTTTGATTTTCTTTGTATTAATAAATAATTGAACAAAATTTTTGGCAGATATAGGAATTTGTAACGAAATTGCTTGTTTGCTAAATAAGATGTGTAATACTACTCAAGTATTTAATTTTCATCATGTTTTTATAACTTAATTGGGGGATACAGTATTATAATTGTACTTACTGACGGCATACGTAAGATTTCATGTTAGGTAAGTATGCAGATTGATTGAAGAATTGTTGTTTTAATTTTGTTCGCGTTAAAATAAAAAACTAATAATTCGTCACAACTAGGGATGGGGATGGCTCGCCTCAAGTTGGTTCTGGAACCGATTCTAATACAGCAGATTCTGAATTTTTGACTATTTTCTAAAATCAAGCCGAAGCTGTCTCAAAAAATTATGATGATCACGGACCAACTATCGTTTGATGGCCAATCAAAGTTTTTCTAATCGATCATCATCACCTGTTAAATTCGACGCACATTTTACTTAATAAAAGCTTGAAGCGGAGCCGATAGAGAATCGAAATAATACTGACGATTTGGTTCTCATCTCATTTACATGATCTTAATCCATTCAACTTAAGCTATGTCAGTTTGACGAGTTGTATCTATGTTATCTTTTTATTCTTTTAGCTAGTAGTTTTTTATTTTTATTTTTTGTCTTTCAGATCTAAGAATTTTCAAAATATTTTATTTCTAAATTCTTTTTCCTTATAGGTTCATTTAAGAAGACTTATCATAAAGAAGGTTTAAAAGTGAATTTTGAAGTTAGGATGGTTATTTTTATTTTTTGATAATAAGTTGTGCTTAGTAGACTTCAAAGTATATGTACAACATTAGCGGGTGCCTAAGTCACGTGATTAATATTAAATTTTGATTCGCAATCATTTCTTTAATATTCTTAATATTTACTTGTTTATCAATCTAAAGTTCTTGACATTTCCTTTCTTTCATTAGGACAACCTGGAAGTAAACAACTTGAGGTAGGTTTTAATTTGCTTTTTATCTTTTTTTAGATTAATTTTGAAGCAGATCCCTTCTGATTATCAAGGTGTCTTATTTTTTGTTTTGAAATAAAACTGATACGGGTATATCAATATATGATATGAATATCTAAACCAGTCCGGTTAATGAGATTTTGGTTGGAGAATCAAATCTGGTTAAACATTAAATTAGGTAGCTTACCGCAGCAATCATTATAATTTTTTTTTAGGATCAGCTTGGAACTTAGAATGGACTGGAAAGGCAAGTATTTTTTTAATTGACTTTAAAGAAATGTTCTACCATTTTATTTTTTGTTTTCTTCCAAGACGCCAAGTTTCTTATATAACTTGGGACATTTGAAGATAAATTAGGAAGGGGAGAGGTGTGTATTTATTTTTTTTTATTTAATTGACTTCAAATAAATGCTAACGTTAATTATTTGATTAATTAATCGGTTAATATACGAATTTCAGAAATTTTGGAAAATTATTATGAATAGAGATCACTGATAAAGAACTGAATCGAGGGCCTTACCCGATTAATTAATCGACACTGTAAATCGTACCAACTTGTTTTTACTCGTATATTTAGTTGTAAGAAAGTCATATTTTATTAATCTGCGTTTTAATTTTAGTATGTAGAACACGTGACCGAAATTTACATCTCTGGACTCTGGAAAGGGACGATGATTTTTTGTGGCAATGTAAGACATTTTGTGTGTGATAAAAGCGAATTTTGTGTTTTGCTGTGATCTTTAAAATTACTATATATGGAAATTTTCACTGGTACAGTCTTTAAGGCATTATTAAAATAAGCCAATAATTTAGGCTGATAGGATGGTTCGGGACAATATAAAACGTCATCAAATTTGATGATAAGTGACGTAATCTGTAATAATGGAAATTTGTGAAATTATGTGTTAGTAATGCTAAATTTTGTGTTTATCACAAAATTTTGTGACTTTTGTGATATATTGTGAAATGCCATAAATCATCGTCCCTGACTCTGGATCGCATTAAATAATTTGACCAGAATTAATCGATTAAAGTTAATCAGTTCCAATCTCTAGATTTCATTTCTTTGTTTTATTCTAATAGGGACGCCAAGTTTCCTGTACAAACCGCACTTTGAAGGTAAATTAGGAGCATGTTTATTTTTTTCATTTATTTAAACATTTCTAACTTTCATTTCTTGCTTTTTTCTAGGAATGCAGGATTTCTTGTGCAAGTTGGATTTTAAAGGTAATTAGAAAGAGAGGAGTGTAGGTATTTTTTTGTTTAATTGATTTAAGAAATATTTTTTTACGCTTCATTTCTTGTTTGAAATTTTCTTATATGGTCTGAATTACAAAAAGGAAGATCTATGCTAAAAGTCCTCTAGTTTCAGCAGGTTCACCACTGTTTGCCACCGTTTTATTTGCAGCAGGCAATTATTACACTAACAGATCAGCGAAAAAAATTTTTTCCTTTGCAACACCTTACCGAACATTTGAAAAATTTAGTAATTAAAAATAAATTTAGTAATTAAGAAAAATATTCGTGTTATCACAATATTTGAATAAATTTTTTAATGCAAAAAAACTTGAGATAGAAATCATAAATAAGTTAACAGATTATTTAATTTGAACTTGATCCAACCCAAGTAGTGGTTTGAATTTACAATATTTTATAAAATGAAATTTGACTTTAATTATTGGTTATTGGATAGGATATTAATATCTTATATAGGATGATGCTAATTTAAAAAATTCGTCCTTAATTCAATTCATAATTCATCCACTATTCACATAATTCATTTAAAAATTGCCCGGAATTTTGTATCCCTGAAATTATCCTAATTTATTATGCAAATTAATATTATTATTTATAACAAATACAGTTAAACCTTGATATACTGAACTCGCGGCTTTTGGCGGAGTTAAAATTTTTGCTTTTTAGCTTCCAATAAACTACTAACGCTGGGTAGAATTAATAACTATTAGGCCTTGAATTTTAAATATGTAAATAATAAATTTTTAGTAGTGAAGAGAAGTGATGTTATAATAAGACTTGCTTTTTAGAAAAAAATATTTATTATTATTTATTTATTCACATGCGAAAATTTACAAAAATCTCTTTGCGTGAAAATTATTAATATTACTTATATGAATTATGAAAGTATTATTATTTGTGCAAATTACTCATGCAATTACTCAATTCTCATGAATCCAATAAACGCCTTCGTAAACTTCACCAGAATTTAAGTGTCCTTGCAGTATAAATTACAATCATAATTTTTTTGTTTCATATTTTCTATTCAAAGAGTCATCATCATAAAATTTCTTTTAATTACATAAAGACTTTAAAGAATTATAAGCAAGGAAAACATAATAACTTTTTTTACAATATACGTGCATAAAGCAATATTAAGAAATAAAATATATATTTTATATAAATGTTACGTCTAAAAATTATATAAATTTAATGATTTTTTTTTTATTTTGAATTCTATTATTTCATCATAATATTCTGACTCAAATTTTTTTAAGATAAATTTTTAATACTGATAATAAATCACATTTACCTGGAGTTTTAACAAATCAAAAATGTGGTTTTTGTTATGAGTTTCGATTATTATATTAATATATTATACAATATAAATTTGAGTTAACAAAATATTTTTAAAAATGAATTATTCGTTAATATAAAACAAAATAAAGATACAGCTGTAATTTAAGCAAATTTAAGCAACGAGTTAGATTAAATGATTGAGGTTAATGTAAAATGAGAGAAATTATAAAATTTAATTGACAGCTAAGAATAATCGACTTATTGTCAAAATTGATAAAAAATTATCTTCATTCAATTTTAACGATAATAAAAAACTAATTTTACTCAATAATAAATAAAATCGTCTGATCACAATCGAGGATGTTAGTTTAATTTGTAATTAGGTTAGCATGATTTATAAATCTTAATGACGTAATATAAAAAAAAGATCTTTAATAAACATTTTAAAAAATATATTTTCGCATAAAGATACTGGATACTGTATAGTGCGTTAATGTTAACGAGTAAACTAGAATATTTCGGAATCATTTTTGGTTAAATCATTATATTATTAAATGTAATAAATTTCCAATAAGAAAAAAAAAGAAAAGTTGTAAAAAAATTTATCATTCATATTACAAATACGTTTCCTATACTAACATATCAATTTACAGACTGTATAAAAAAGTTCATAATAATTAAGCATGTTCAATCAAGATTTAACGAATTTTCACGGTCAATTAATTTAAGGTTATGCAATTATTATATCCATTATATTCAACTCAATATAATTATATAAAGTTATAGCGAAAACTATTTGTCTTATCCATGCAACGAACGATTTTTAGAATCTGTTGGGCATTTACGACATTACATTTAATCACGTGACTAATAGCCGTCAATTTTTTTTTTTTTTTGTTTTTCCGAAATTATCTTTGGTAATCTAACTTTAATAATAATAAAGTTGTAAACTTTTACGTACAGACGAATTATACATGCCCCACTAAATATTATAATTATACAGAAACAAATGCGATTTTTTTTTTTATATCAAAAGTTATTTTAATATCAAAATGATAAATAAACAAATTTTAACGTTTTTAGTCTAAAAGGTATACATCCGATGAAAAGATCATGTAAATTATATTTTATCGATCTCTTCAATTTTAATACGGGGCTAAATTATAAACATACCTTTATAACGAATTGATTAGTGATGTTACAACATACTGCTGTACACCAATCGGTACACCATGCAGGTACATCATGTAGTGTCAGACATCCCTGTTAAAGTCAACGTTACAATCGTTACATCTTGTTTATATTAATTTCGGTTATGCCGGAAAATACCATTTATGTACTTTCGTTATCATCTCTCCTAGAATCTATTGTTCATTTGGCTAAAAAAATCATTTTGAGAAATTATTAGTGTAAACGCCAAGAACTTAAATAATTATTTTAAATTTCTTATAAAAAAGGACTTACTCTAGTAAAAACTTCTGATCAAACATTTGTTAAGTTATCAATTATTACATTTATAAAAGAAACTATGAACCATAATTTTATTTTTGTCATCATTTTATTGACTATACTTTCAATAGTCAACGCATTTCCACGTCAATTCTATAAAAGAGATACTATCTTTAATCCATGCACTACTGGATCTCCAGACACAATTACTGTAACAATTACACCTGATCCTCTCGTCGCTGGAGAACCCAGTGTTTTTAACGTTACTGGAATTCTAACGAATGGAACCATCGACACAGGTTCTAAATTACTTATTCAACTTCAAGATGACGCTGGTGAAGTCATAGGTGATCCTTCGACTTCTGATATTTGTGCTGAACCTGCTAATTTCACGTGTCCAGCCACAACCTTTAGTTTAGAGCAAGAATTTCAAGTGCCAGATACCTTACCTGAAACATACGATATTATAGTTCAGATTAATGATGCAAATGACAATACTTTAGCCTGTGCCACAAGCACTGTCCCTGGTGCTTAAAACTTTTTAATTATTTTACAAATTTTTTTAATCATTGAAAAATTATACTATTTAATATAAATATTTTTTTTAAAAAAAATTATTACTATATTGTATTGATAAAATTTATTTTACTGTCAACAAAATTTCTTTGATATATATTATTTAATGATGTAATAAAATTTTTTTTTACTTTTTCTATAAAATAATCAATAAATTTAATATTTTACGATTGACCGAAATATATAAGTAATGACTTACTTTTTTTCATATTATTATATGTTAGCCAAAAGCTGCCTATTTCAAAAAGTAATGATAACTATAAAATGAAGCTTCAAAACTAAATTTAAATGACTTGATAGGTTACTATTGTTGCTTGTAACTACCAACTTGAGCTTTGTCCATATGAGCAATAAAATGAATTTGTGTCTTATACAAAGACGTAATATAACAATAATCGCCAAAATATGTTGAATACAATTTAGAAAAAATGTGACGTCATCAAAGTAGTGGTTGGAAATTGGAACCGATCATAAAAAACTTGATAGATTAATAATCGATTATTAACCAACCGAATAATAATCGGTTAATTAACTTGTAATGGATGTTAAATAATGTCACAACGTTATAGTAGGTAGTGAGGATATATGATTTTCTGCCATGTTTTATGTAATTTGTTACAAAACTCAATAATGACCATAGTAATAATCGGTTCCAACATCTATATCGAAGATCACATGGCGTTCTTATGCTTAGAAAGTTGTAATACGTGATCTAATGATAATAAAACTGAAAATCCTTTCTTGATAAGATTAATCTATCGACTTACTAGTTCAAATTATTACAAATTATATTAAAAGCAGAAAGTGATTTTTTATAATTTACAGTAATTGTTTGTTTAACATATCCCACTCCTCTATTTTTTAAAAAATATCCAAATTTATAATAATGTAATATGTTTAAATGTCCCTCTATATTAAAAATTTTGGGAAAATTTAGAAAATTTCAGAAAATCATAATTTATGTTTATTTTATTTAGTTTGTTTAATGAAATTCCCCTCCTCCCTCAAACTTTTCAGAAAATCCGGACGTTAAAAAAAATAATAAGTAACGGTATAAAAAGAATTTTTTATACGGTATAAAGTGGCGCTCTAGTTCTAATCTAATATTAGTAAGAATTATTTAAATTTGTAAAACAAACGGAAATCCTTCGAGTTAGAAAACTGAAACATAAATGGAATCGCTTAATAATTTTTAGGATTTAAATTTTCGCTATTATGTCAACCATTCGAGATGATTTATTTTTTGCTGCATATTATAGAGCACTTGCATTAATTGATTATGATATTCATGATGAATATAAATGAATTTAAAAGACAAACTATCCTTGCTGACAAATCTCTTACAAAAGTGGAAAAATTAAAATAAAATTTATTAATGAAGATTATGATTATAAGGCCGGGAAAAAAAAAATTTTTAGATTCTCGTTATGAAAATCCCATAAATTTTTTAGTAAAATTTTTCATCACGTGACTTTTATATAATGAAAATTATTTACTTTATTAATAAAAATTAAATTTTTGAACTGTTAATTTCGTAATCTTTTTTCTACTCTAAACTTAGTAACTTTACCACGTTTTTTCTTATCTGAAACTGTTGTGTAACACTCACTACAATAATAATAATACACTTCTTTTATATTAACTCTACCAGATTCATCGCTTTCATCTTCTGGTACTTTTCCACACTTCTGTTGGGTTATTACATGTCAATCCATCATCAGCTTTTACTTTTTAAAAATTTCTTTCACATCATCATTAAATACAAATATAATACTAAAAAAATTTTATATACAATAAAAAAAAACTGGGTGGCCAGGTCAATTTTATAATTTTATGTCACGAGAATCTAAAAATTCTTTTTGCCCGGCCTAATAAAATTGTTTTTAATGAAGGGAAAGGAAGAGTTTGTGAAAATTGACAACAAGAATATTTAGTATTATTATAGTGTGAATACTGTATTAGAAATTATTTAAAATTAAAATTTCAAATTGAAAATCCGGAAATAATAATATTGAAAAAATGTCAAATGGAATCACTTCATTTAACAATGATTATTGAAAGGATTCCATGTAATAATTACAAAATATTAAATATCTAACTAAAGATGGTTGCTCTAAAATTTATGAAGCGGATTGGATTGGTGCGTGGAGATTATTATAAATGGAAATTCTTCATAAAAATAATTAAAAGTTCCGGAACCAAAAATGTTATACTTTACAGTAAATGTTAGTTGGTTTGATGAGTGAGGTATGTACAGTAATTGAAAAAGTATTAATCAAAGTATTTAAATTTTAATACTTAAAACATATTGTAGGTAAAATATCACCTAATTATAAATAATAAATGGGCAGAAATATTATGATGTTATAGTCTAACTCAAGATCCATCAAATGGAATTATATACTTGTAATGAAAAATTAATGAAGTAACAAAAGCACTTAGTAGGATGCATAGAGTAAATGCAATTCATTATTCATAGATATTTACATCTTGGGAATATTTTATATAGTATTAGTTATCTTGGGTTTTGTTAAACCATTAGAAAGTATATATTGGGAAATCTTCCTTATATAGCACCAGAAGTTATTGTTGGAAAAGAATATAGGGTTGGATCGGTCCTGGTAGGACTGGTCTTAGGACCAGTCTTCACAGCCTTCAGTCTAAAATCGGAGGACTGGTCCAGGCCGGACAGATTTAATTGTTGCCTCTTCAGGACACTGAAATTACCATGGATTCATTAGTATCATATGAATCATCAATGCCAATTTCTGAGGGTATTCCAAATGACACTCACTTACCCAAAAATGCCGTCCAAACCCCCCGCTATTATGGTAATATTAAAAGTCATATTATGTGTTTTACATAAATTGGTTATGAAACTTCGCAATGTTCATTTTTCCAATAATTCACATATTATAAATCAAATTATTATTTTCGCAATTATCATAATAGTATAATGATCAATACTCAATCACGATTCCTAATCTATATTAGGTTAAAAGTAAGTTTATTATCAAATTTTACATGACAATTCTACGTTTAATTTATTATGGTAGAAAAGAATTATCTATCATATTTATCATATTTCAATTTGAACACGGATGGAGTTTTTTATATTATAAAACGTGGGATAGATTTTAAATTATTATTATTTTTTTAATTAGTAGCGCATTTTATTTTATCTCGTCGTACCAGACTACATAATTATTAAAAATACCTAGATAGTTTTTAAATTATAAAATGCGATAAAGTTTATAAATTGTATGACAAAGTTTTTTAATTTTATAAGTGTTTACAATTACGATCAATATAAATTTTGAAAATAAATTATTTATTTATTTTTTTATTTTTATTATATCGACAAGAACAGGGGTATATACAAAACAAAAAAAATATAGTCGTTAGAGTATTATTAAACTACATATATATAATACTAACTTGCGTGAATAAAAAACCCGTTCATTGGTTCAATTTCACATGATGATCAACATTGATTGGCCAATAAATTAGTTATGATCCTATATACTGTATATACTATTAAAATCAATTACATCATATAAATGCCGTTGATTAACGTGCAATAAAACCATGTTTTCTGGATCTTTAGCTTCTTGTGCATCGATTTCAAGTGTTTCATCCAGTAATCCAGTAAACTATAAGAAATGGATGAGAAGACTGTAACGATAGACGTATTGTTTATGGTAAGTTTACTGTCTTGATTTAAAAGCTAACACTTAAAAGCATGCGTTTTCATTATTTAATTAATTATATGGAACTTGGAAACTGTTGATTATTAATTTTATTTATTTTATTATAAATTTTATGAGCTGAACTGTATATTTTATATTATTTATATAACAATAAGGACATGTACCTTTAAAATCATTATGATTTAATATTTCTATATATATCTATAATCTATAATTATTTATAATTGTTAAAAATTTTCTCGTTTGCTCTTTCAGAAAAATCAAAATTTCTTCAAATTGAATAACAGGAAACTTAGATATCAATTTTTGAATATTTACTATAATTTTCATAATTTCTTATTATTATACAGTATAATTTAATTTGGGTTGCTTTTTTTATGTTATAAGAATGGATTATAGCTTTATTTTTATGATAATTAGTTTGTAAGAAATTTCTATTGTTGCAAGAGTGGTAAATTTTAAAAAATTATCTACTTCAAACTTCTCGTAATCACGTGATCGGAATTTCGTAATAGTTGCGGTATTACGGTAACTCAGGGATACCGTCACATTCGGTAACACTACGCAGTATAAAATAAAGCGATGTTCAGTGTTAGCCAAATTAAGGATTATTTATATTTTGTGAAACAAACGGTAATCCTCCTCCGAATTAAAAAACTTGAAACTCAAATAGAGTCGTTTAACAATTTTGAATTTTACTCTATTATGTTAACCATTTGAGATGATTTAGTTTATGCTGCATATAACCGAGCATATGCATTGGTTAATATTTATGATAGTATAGACAAACAAATTGAACTTACAAAACAAACTATTCTTGCTGATAAATCTCTTACAAAAGATGAAAAGTCTAAAGTAATAAAACATTTAAATGAAGATTATAATTATAATAAAATACTTTTTAATGAAAGGAAAAGGAGAACTTGTGAATATTGCCAAAAAGAATGTTTGGCAACATTGTATCGTGAATATTGTATTAGAAATTATTTGAAAGCAAAATTTTTAAATTGAACATCTGGAAATAATGATATTGATGATTTAATACAGAAATGTCAAATAGAATCACTTGCTCCTGATTCGATAGTTGAAATTCCATTTAGTAATTTACAGAATATTAAATATTTAACTAAAGGCGGTTGCTCTGAAGTTTATATGGCAAATTGGATTGGTGGAGAATATTATGAATGGAATTCTACAGAACAACAATTAAAGAGATTTGGAATTAAACAAGTTATACTTAAAGAGTTAAAAAATGTTGAAAGTGCTAATAGAAATTGGTTTGATGAGGTATGCAATAATTGTAAATGTATTTTATAATTCAAAAATAATATTTAGTTAATGCTACTATTTCTTTAGGCCAAATCTCACCTAACTATAAATAACAAATGGTTAGATATAGTAAAATGTTATGGCTTAACTCAAGATCCATCAAAAGGGAATTATATGCTTGTAATGAGAAAATTAGATACAAATTTAAGAAAATATTTACAACAAAATCATAATCAGCTTACATGGAAAGAGAGAATTAATATTGTTGATCGTATAACAAAGGCAGTTAGTAGTATTCACAGAGAAAATGCAATTCATAGAGATTTACATTCAGGAAATATATTATATTATCAATATACTAATTCTTGGTTTATTAGTGATTTTGGATTTTGTGGACCTTCTGATAAACCATTAGAAAGTATATATGGAAATCTTCCATATATAGCACCAGAAGTTTTTATTGAAAAAGGATATACTTTTGCAGCTGATATATATAGTATTGCAATGCTAATGTGGGAAATTTCCTCTGGACAACTACCTTTTGCTAATTATGAAAATGATTATAATCTTGCAATGGATATTGTTAATGGTATGAGACCGAAGGTTATATCAGGAACTCCTTTTAAATATAAAGAACTAATGGAACAATGCTGGGATGCTGATCCAACAAAAAGACCAGATATTAATACAATTTCAGATAAAATAAGAGAAATTAATAGATTATATAACCAGGATATAACAGATAAAAACACAAGTATTTTTAATAAATTCTTAAATTATTTTAACAAATCAATAATTTAGATAAACTAAGTAATTTAGAAATATTGAGTAGTTATTATGCAAGCAGTCAATTATCTATAAGTGAAATTTTTCAATTTGAAAATTTACCTGAACCAAGAAATGCAACTGAAGGTATGATTAATTTTCTTCTAGAAATTGTTAAAATAAGTTTAATTTTTAATCATTATTTTTTTATTCAAATATAATAGAAGAGTAAGAAGGTTAGTATACTTGATTTATTTATTTTTTATTAAAAGTCCGATTTTTTATAGTATGGCATAATTTTATTTTTAAATAGCATATCATAGCAGACCTTATACTTTTAATATTGCTGAAGATAGTGAGTATTTTTTAATTTGTGATAGCATTGTATAATTATATTATAATCAAAATACTTTTTTTACTAGTTGATGATTTCAATAAATCAAATCAGAATAATGATAGTACATCAATGACAACTAGTATTTTTAAAGGTGAATGTTAACAAATATCAAAATTTTATTTTTAATATTCATTTATATATATCAGATATTGATTTTTGTTTGATAATATAGGAAATAGCAAAACATTATGGGAAGTATTTCAAAAATGCGTATAGGATCAGGAGATAGTAAGTAATTAATATATAAATATCATTTTTCAATATAATTAACTTTTAATTATATGTAAATTTTTTTTAGATAATCAAGATAATTACGAGAAAGAAAATGTAAAACAGCAAGTAAAGAAGCAACTTGTTGATGGTATGTAAAGTTTATAAATTTTATATTAAATAATTATTCTAAATATTCTTACTACTATTTTTTTATTATTTTATAAACAATGATGAAGATATTTTTAATAATCCAAATCTTCATTCAGAAGATCAAGACGAATTTGAATTCCTAGCGGTAATTAAATTTAATTGTTATGAAATAATTTCAATAATTTAACATTAAATTTTATTTTAGACGGGTTTTAAATCATTTTAATATCATTGCTATGTGGTTTATTATCGATTATTTACAATTTTATATGGAATTATTTAAACACTAAGACTATATATTAATATATATATAGAGAGAGTATTCTTAGTTTGTAATTTAAATAATTCATTTTTTTTTACATTTGTTAGAAATTTTATATTAACAAAATTTTTATTACGTAATAAAAATTATATTTTAAAAATTCAATAAGAGAAAATAGTGATGCAATGACCAAATACATTAAATCGGATTTTAATGTCAAATTGTTATAATGTACCGTAAATTTTCGACATTATCTTGGTTTTTTAAGTTTATAATATCTACTAGTTGATTGAAACAATTGCTTGCAATCAATTCTGGTTTTTAAACCTTAGCCTAATTATACTGAGGCGGTCATTAGGTCTCTAATTTTACTATTGATATTTACAGTTAATTTAGTGCAAGAAATTAAAGCGCTACATCACCAAATTTCTAAGCGGACCGGAAACCATTATTGGACATATGGTCCAATAACTGTCTATTAGCTACGTTCCTATGGACGTCCACCTGACTGAAGTCACATGATAAATACTACGCATTCGTTGATTTTATGCGAAATTGTATTAAGGGACAGATCGTCACTCAATGGGAGAAAATGATCGGCAACGTATAATCAATTTTACGGGCTTCGTATTAATAAAAAAACTGTTTTTCGGAATGCCGTGTTCTTTATTATAAAATTTTTTCAATAGGCAAAAAAAAATACTATAAAATAGTTCTCCTAGCCGAGAGGAATATTTACAAAACCTA
>JADRCO010000477.1:0-32896 GCA_021464525.1 Rhizophagus sp. LPA8_4_AMF
AAAAAAAGGCAATATTATAAATTATTAACCATTTTATTATTTATTTACATTTTATACGTAAAGTTTTAGCATGAATACACTGCTGTTATGTCTTATTTTAATTTGATATCATAATTTTAATTGTACTTTTAGTAATTCCTGATACTTCAGCAACTTGCTTGCGAAATATGAACATCAGATGACTTATCCTCATAAAATTAATTTAAAAAATGTAATTGCAAACATTAATTATTATCATTTTTTTGTTATAATTTAGTAGTATTTAATATTATTTTAAGAAAGAAAAAAGCACTGTATAAGAAAAATTTTTTAAAAATCAAGTACTTGTGGTTATTAATTATCAAATATATAAGTTTCAGACTGATATATTTAGTTACGCAATATTTATTCTTAATGCAAATCTTATCCTTTTTTAGTGAGGTACCAATCTTTTTACACCGGCCCATACCATATTATTGTAGTGCTGGTTCTATTTTAGTTTTATATTTTTTCATTTTATTATTTATAGATTTTATTTTTTATTTTTTTGTTTTTGTTTTTTTTTTGTTTATTTTTTATTATATTATAGAATTTTCTTGAATGAGTTTATTAAGTTCGTATATTAATCTGATTTGGAAAGTATGGAATTCTCTTTATTATTTTCATGCTAGGTGGAAAGTCCTATTTATAATAACGAACTTAACAATTATGGATGGATTTAACATGTCTATTATATACATCAATGAAAGAATTAACAATATTACTATGTGATTGGCTAGAAAATTCTTTTGCCAATTGAATCAAAATGTATTATTAAGGGAATTTCTACTTCAGCGATCATACGTAAGAGACAATGGGGTTATGTAAATTAGAGGTATACTTTTTATATTTTGGAAGGTTAGTAGAAGGTTAAAAATTGCAGTATAGCAGGTCCTTAGATATCAAGTTCCTTAAACTATAGGCAGTTCTGTTAAGATAAATTTTTAATCCAAAACTCTGCCTATACAGAAATAAGATTGCACTAATAGTATATATATGGGATTCACTAGAATGACAGATGATATTGTATTAAAATTATATTAGGTAGCTAATTTTCATCTTTTGCGATTTGTAAATTACATTAATTCTAATAAAGTATAACATGCGCTGCAGAAAAAAAAAATAGTATAATTAATAATTTAAATTTAAATTAAATTTAGTCATTACTAAGAATTTAATCATTAATTTAGATTTAATCAAATATTTAGTTAAACACAAAATTTAATGAATATTTAGCCATTGCAAAAATAATTTAGGCAGGCATCACTAATTTCAAATACTGTCGATAATTGCAAAATATTAAAATCTTTAAATCACAATAACTTT
Organism: Rhizophagus sp. LPA8_4_AMF; assembly: GCA_021464525.1. NCBI lineage: Eukaryota > Fungi > Glomeromycota > Glomeromycetes > Glomerales > Glomeraceae > Rhizophagus > Rhizophagus sp. LPA8_4_AMF. The sequence continues at coordinate 1,345 of JADRCO010000477.1, forward strand.
ATTAATATTGAAGTTACAAATATAAAATATATATTATCAGATTTTTGAGCCACCTTCCATTGACCGCAAGGAGTTTTTCTCTAAGAAAATCCATTTTACCACGTGATTTACTTGTACAGGAAAATAAGTTTATCAACAGTGCACAGATGGAATTTTACATATAGATAACGAATGGTTTACAAATTCTTTAAATTAAAATAGCATAGTTTTTATTTTTACATAATGTATTAGATTACAAATGTCTGTTTTAATTAATTTGTAAATGCACTGTGAAAAAAAAATAATAAAATAAAATAAAACATATATTATTTGGATCCTCTTAATGAGGTAAATCAAATAGTACAAACTGCAAAGATCATCAGAATCTGATTACTAGATACTAAGATTATAAGCAAATAAAACATCCAATCATTTAAGTAAAAATAAATAGGGGTTAGAACTATCTAAACAATTTTAACTGATTAATAACCGATTAACTAAGGGTCTTAACTGGTTAATTAACCAGTTAATCTTAAAATTTTTGCTGCAAATTATACTGATTTTTGATTTACTTGCATATTTAGTTGTAGGAAGATCATATTTCATTAAAACTGTTATCAATAAATAGGAATAAATAGAAAAAAATTTGGCATTAAAACTTCAAGTTAGGAATATATATCCAAAATTAACTTGTCTTTAGGCCGTATTATATAAATATAACCAGAATTATAATAATGTAGTATTAACCGGTTAATCAATTTTCAAAATCCTTTAGTTAATGTCTTAATTAGTTCCAATCCTTAAAAATAAAATAGTCAATATTAATACTATCAATATAATCTTATTACCATTTAATTCATTTTAATAGAATTTTCAAATGAGTTATATACAGTATGTTAAGAAAAAAATTGCGCAATATAACATAAAATTGATTAAATAAAAAATTAGTGGAATAATGGATTTATTTATAAAATAAATATTGTATTATATATTATTTACTTTCTATTTAATATATTTAAAAAAAAAAAAATTTATCATATATTTGTTAATTTTCTTTTAATAACCTTGAAAAGTATAACTAATAATAATTAAATGCTTAAATTTGAATTAACTAATATTATTAGCTTAATAACACCATTTGACTTAGAAAATACACAAAAAAAATAAATAATAACATGTAATGAAATCTTACAAACACTATAAAAATTTTTTAAAAATACTAAAAATCTGAGAAATTTAATGACTTGATAAATTTCAGTTTGAATGGATTAGAATTGGCAAATTACCATATACGCACATTATATGTTAAATTTTTCATCAACTAGGACTCCAAAATTAAATCAAATTTTTTATTTTAAAGAATTGGTGATTCTCTATAAAATATATAATTTCGCATGTAACAGGTTAATAGTTAATGAAAAAACTAAATTAAATTATCACAGAAAATAAAGTCAATTTTACATCATAATTTGCGCTGATTTTCTCAATTATTTAATAATCAAAATAACATCAAAATTAAATATATTGTAGAGGGATGTTCATTTCACAATAGACTAAAATTTTGATTTAATTTAGTTTATTGGTTATTAAGAAATTTAATGTGTATGATAATTTATAAATTTAAAATAAAGATAAAGATTTTTGAGTATTTTAAAAAATTTCTTCATATTATTTTTTAAAAAAATAATACTTATAAATCAACATTAAAATTTTAATATTTAATAAAGTATATTATAAACTTTTTATAAATAAAATTTCAGCTTCTTAACATTTATAGTTACTGAGATATACAGGTTTTAATCTGCACAATTTTTTTTTTAACACACTGTATCATTAGATTCTGATTACTGAATATTAAGATATTCTTAAAATCCTCAACCCTTGTCAGATGATTTCCTGAAAAATGTTTTCCTGAATTTTTGGCCAGAGTTATGCAGAGTTATGCATAAACATGTGATCAGTTGGTCAGCATTAAAGTTTTCAGGAAAATGTTTTGAAAAATCATACTGTAACCTCAACTCTTTTAATGTTAAATTTTAATAATTGTGGATAGTTATTTAACATCTAATTCAACCTTTGGGAAGTTAAAGTTAAATTAATTTTAATCATTTAAAGGTTAAATTTAACCTAAATGTATAATTATATCCCATGATATATATGGTAAATGAATTCTTTGCTAATTAGTAGCATTTAATTGAAAATTATTTAAATATATACTCAATTTTTGATTTCCATATAATTTACATAATTTACAATACTTAAACAATGTATTATTTATTTTTGGCATATAAAATAAATTTTAAGAATTTTTTTAGAAAGTAAAAGCTTTTTTGAAATTTTTTTTTTTTTTGTCTATTTCTTTTTTTTTGCAAAAGATTTCCAATAAATATAATACATACAGAAGACGACAATAATTCAATGATTTTCATTACTTTTAAATAAAGATTTTTTTTTTTTTTAATTTATTTTATTTTTACTATTATTTATAAAGAAGAGTTATTTTAAAATATTCTTGTTAATATTAACAGCTAGCTAATGAATTATAAAAAAATTTATATTATTTAAATATTTTTATTAATTTTCTAATTATCCATGTATTATTATAAAAAACCATTTTTAAAATAATTTACTTCTTAAAATCTTTTCGAAATTTTTATAATTAGGAAAAATTTTATTTTCTTTTCGGTGTGCCCAAATGCCCAATAGTTCAATCAGTGTAATAAATCACGTGGAATGGAAAAAATGACTGTGATGGTAAACTCCACAAAATTTTTCGTGTAATTGCTTCTTCTTTTTTGCTGTCCCATTTATTATATGAAACTTAGGAAATAATTATTACGGTTTGAGATGAAATTATGAATAAAGCTTGCCAAGCTCTGGATTGAGTGTGATAACATACGCATAACATATATACTGGTAAAAATTCAATCTGAATGCGACTAACTTTATTAAAAAGTCAAAGAAAAATTATTTATTCATTGACTGGGCAGCCAAGATAAACCAATGACATAACTGATAAAGAAAGTTAATTGATGTAGTACATTAATTATAAAACAAAAAAAAAATAATTTAATCGGCAGCCTTTCTATCATTTGTCGTCGCATTTGATATTGATTATTTGCCGATATGTCATAATCACTCGTCTCATTCTCGCTAGTTTATTTGACATGATTTACACCATTTACCTTGTTTGTATAATAGAAAAAATTGACGAATGTTAGCTAATGTCTTTAGCACTTTGCGTCTCCCATCTGGACCTATTAAATCAATTAACTTCTTTTCGGTAAACAGCATATCAAAAATCAGTTCAGACCATATTCTGCTGAAATGAAAAGTTTTCCTTTAATGACTATTCTATATAGCGGATGTTTCTAGGTTTTAATAGGTATAAACTTTCAGTAACAGCACTTTTCTATAATAATTCATAGTATCTTTTATGTATTAAAGTAGGAGATACAAAGTAGATTGTCCACCAAAGTGTCAGATTATAGAATTTTTCGTGCCTGTTGCTACTTTTTCATACGTCATTCATCTTGACTCGATCATTGGAAACAAGCTCGTCATCCTGAAATATGGGTAGGAGATGATATTCGAAATTGACTAGAAGTTCCCCTTCAGTAGTTTTAGGGAATTTACAACATGACAGAAAATTACAAGATATTAATTCTTAAAGAAAATAATTATAGGCGCCCGTTATGTAAGTCAAGCATTTGAGCCAGGCACATCAAACAATGACTAGTTTTATATTATATAACATCGTCATGTTATTTTTCGAGTGCTAAAAAGCGTTGCAAAAAAGTTAAAAAAATTACGATAAAGTCGCGATTTTTCCTCTATAACCAGGCCCAGAAATAATATCTTTTTGTATATAAAATCATCATAAAACTAATAATTACGATAAATCGATACTTTGAATCGTAAAAAAAAAAATGCCTTCTATCGAAGACTCCCTTCCCTTCTCGATATTATTATCGAAGTGAATTTGTTCGAGAATAACAAAAAAAGGCCAATATTTTCTATAACTACTATATATAAAAAAAAGAAATTTAAGTATGTAGAAATGATTGGTGGACATATATGGTTTGACCTGTTACAATTTGTTAAAATAAATTTATTTTAATCTTCAAAACCAATACATTACGGAAGTATCATGGTAATATTTCCCAAAAAGTATTTTTTTTTACCTATCTGCTACAACATTTAAAATGGTTATAAATTAATTGAGAATCCTTATTTGTATTGTTTCCTTTTATTGTAATTTTATAATTTTCTCTTAATTTACTTTTTAATGACTCGTTAACTGTTAACGGCTTAATGGACAACTGTGCCACGTTACTTTTATTTACATGGGTCCTCAGATTCTCAAAATCTACTAGAACATATGTAGCTAGCTGTTTGAAACATTTATGAAACCTCTAGTGTTTCAGTACATTGTAATAAATCAAATATTTCTTAAATATTAAATTTTTTGTTTTCAATTGGGCAATGCTGCATTCGGATAATTTACATAATTCTTTCTTTGAATGATTCATTTGCACGACTTTGTAAATCTTTGTAATGAGATCGACTTTCTTTGTATGTAACAGCATGGCAATGATGCAAAATTTCGTGTAACCTATAATAAAAGCAAATTAAATTTACCATTTCAGCTAACAAAAGAACAAATGGAATTTCAAATAAGGCCGCAGTTTACGCCCAAATGTCAAGGCGCAGCATTAAGTTTTTCCGGCTCATTTCCGTGAATCGAAAGGCCGATGACAAATACAAGGAATTTTGTGGCGTATTGAAGCTTTAAAGAGTAAGAATCATGACGGTGTATGACGAAAGTGTCTTAGATGCTTTGCTGATCCAATACGTTTTTATAATGTCTATTAAAAGATTTGTGCGCAGAATACAAAAATTTATTTTTAGATATTATACCCTGGTCCTTTGAGATTTCAGTTCAAAAAAAAAAAATTTTTTTCTTGTGTTTATATTTTTTTTAAAAAAAATAAAATATTATTTCTCTGTCGATTTACGACTATTTTTTTAATAAAGAAAAAAACTACAATTATGAGCAATGGCAAATCTGGCGTTAGCCTTGAGCAAAATTTTGGTAAAAAAAAAATTTTTTTTTCCTCTAGCTTTATTAAAGTCTTTGTTTACTTTTTTTTAATATAAATCTACATCTCTTTCCGTTTTGTAATCTGATCTGTCTCTCATTAAAAAACTAACTTTTTCCTTATCGAATCTTTCACATCTATGATTATGAAGCTGATTTAGGCATCGACAATCAAAGTTCGGGGAAACCTACCGCTGGTCGTTATGTTCCTCCCCACATGAGAAACAAATATGACCGAACAACCGACCGAACAACCGAACGAACAACCGAACGAACAACCGAACGAACAACACCTACCATTAAAGAAAACACATCTCAGCCACAACAATATCAAAATCAAGATAACTCACAATCACAATATGATAATGAATCTTATAATAATGAACATGACGAGCTAGTTCCACCCCTCCAATCACGCCGTTCGAACGGCTGGCATTCTCGGAATGGAAGGTATTAACTTTTATTTATTATGTATATCATGTTTCGAAGAGGTTAATTTTAGTAGTGCGGGTATTGTTTAGTAAGCTAATGACTGCGAATATAATTTATTCAATTAAGTGAATTGTTATGATTAATAATATTTTTTTGATAGAAAAGATTTTGTCTCATCGGAAAACTAATTTTTTATGTTCATATTATTTGATATAAATAGTGCTGCGCCTGCAGTTAACTGGAATGGTGGTCGTACTTCATTCCCTCGTGCAGATGCTTGGGGAGGTAGTCGCAGTGAAATGAGTTATTCTACCCAAAATCGTACTGGTTGGATTGATCGGGCATCATCAGGGGGAGACCGTTACCGTAATCGTTATAGTAATTATGGTGGTCGTGGAGGAGGCTTTGATGATTTTGGTCGTCGTGGTGAAGATGGCTATGGCACTTGGAAAGATGGTGTGCATAAAGTTGCACCAAAAAATTTACAGATAGAAAGAGAACTTTTCGGTTCACCCGATGACCCTGATCGTCAACATACCGGTATTAATTTTGAAAAGTATGATGATATTCCAGTTGAAGCCAGTGGTAATAATGTTCCAGAAGGAGTATCAGACGTATGTTATTATTTGTTCGTTCATTTGTCATTATAAATTATGTTACTAAAACTTAGTTTTTTTATATAGTTCACAAGCCCTCCTTTAGATAAACATCTTCTTTTTAATATTGAACTTGCACGTTACACTACTCCCACACCTGTTCAAAAGTATTCTATACCAATTGTATCTAATGGGCGCGATCTTATGGCTTGTGCTCAAACAGGTTCTGGCAAAACTGGAGGTTTCTTATTTCCAATTTTGTCTGAACTTTTCAAATATGGTCCTTCACCTCCACCGCCTGAACAACCTGGATATACTCGTGGTTTGTCTCGTAGTCGCAAAGCTTATCCTGTAGGATTAATTCTTGCACCTACTCGAGAATTAGCATCTCAAATTTATGAAGAAGCTAAAAAATTTGCATATCGTTCCTGGGTACGTCCTTGTGTTGTATATGGTGGCGCTGATATTTCTGGTCAAATTAAACAAATTGATCGTGGGTGCGATTTATTAACTGCTACCCCCGGTCGTCTTGTTGATTTGATTGAACGAGGCCGGGTTAGTCTATGTCACACCCGTTATTTGGTTCTCGATGAAGCTGATCGAATGTTAGATATGGGGTTCGAGCCACAAATTCGTCGTATTGTTGAACAAGAAGGTATTTGATCTATTTTCTCGTATTAAAACTCTCTTATTATTCTTTAATAAATATTAATTTCTATCCTTTCTCTTTTTTTGATATCATACTATTTATTCATTTAGATATGCCTGGTGTTAACGATCGTCAGACACTTATGTTTAGTGCTACATTTCCACGAGATATTCAAATTCTCGCTCGTGATTTCTTAAAAGACTATGTTTTCTTAAGTGTTGGTCGCGTTGGTAGCACAAGTGAAAACATTACTCAAAAAATTGAATACGTTGAAGAAGAAGACAAGCGATCCGTGTTATTAGATATTCTACATGCTCAATCAAATTCTGGACTTACATTAATATTTGTTGAAACTAAACGTATGGCAGACATGTTATCAGATTTCCTTATTAATTCTAATTTTCCTGCCACATCAATTCATGGTGACCGATCACAGCGTGAACGTGAGCGAGCTCTTGATTCATTTAGGACAGGTCGTACTCCTATAATGGTAGCTACCGCTGTTGCTGCTCGTGGTCTTGACATTCCTAACGTTACACACGTCATCAATTACGATTTACCGACTGATATTGATGACTATGTACATCGAATTGGTCGTACAGGTCGAGCTGGAAATGTTGGCTTATCTACGTCGTTTTTCAATCGCAGTAACAAAGGCATAGTTCGTGATCTGATTGATTTATTGAAAGAGGCGAACCAAGAAATTCCTATGTGGTTAGAGACTGTAGCGAAAGAATCTCAAAGCTATGGACGCAGTAATAGTCGTGGTAGTGGTCGTGGAAGCCGAGGTGGTAATCGAGATCATCGTAGATTTGGTGGCAGCAGCAGTGAAAGAGGAGGTTATGGAAGCAGTAATAATGAGTAAGTACTCGTATAAATTTCTATTTCAGATTAATGATAAATACTTATTAATTTCCTTTTTATTTGGGCAGATTTGGTTATTACGGCGGAGGTGGCTATGCTGGCGGAAGTTACGGAGGTGGTGGATATGGTGGTGGAAATTATGGGAATGCTAATGGAAATTATAAACAAAGCTGGTGGTAATATCCGCCTTCTAGAGAAAGGACAACCGTGAGCTAATGAGGAAATGCGGAAATAGCTATAGAATGTTTATGATGAGTATGATTTTTGGGGTGTGGTTATACCAATCGTGAAGTGATTATTGCATGCATTTATTTGAAATGAGAGATATATTCAAGAAATTTTGGCTGGACTTAATTGCAATTTCTTTGTTCTATAAATTATGATAGATGTCATCATTATTTTATTATATGTAAATGGACATTATTTTCTAAATATTTTTTATTATTATTATTATTTTATTTTATTTTATTTTATTTTATTTTTGGTTTACCCTCACCCCTTATTACTATTCGCTAATGTTAATTAATGAAATACCTTATAAAATATTCCGTATTTTCTTTATATATACATATATTATTTTTTTTTTAAACAAAATCTTTCACCCAAGTATTCATTGTAAAACTCTGGTATATATAGAAGCAAAAATGAACAATTTTATATTCCTTTTTATTCATTTAATCATAGCTATCAATATATTTAAAAATTTGTAGATTTTTTCATAATAATTTTTTTCTTTTTTTTTTTTGGTTATTATTTCTGTATTTTGTGATATCATTACTACTTTTTTTTAAACGTATTTCTCAAAAAAAAAAAAAAAAAAATATTAAACTTGTATTATATATGCCAGGGATCGCTTCTTTATCATATATATTTTTATTTTAGGTATTATTCTTTATATTTTTTTTCACTATTAATATACTTATTTTTTCTGTCTCTATTTTATAAGGAAACACTATTATTATTATATTTCCTCGTTTGTTTTATTGTAGCATATAAGAAAAGCGAGGAATTGTATGTTAAGAGTGCCTTTGCTTTTTTTAAAAAAAATTTTATTAAAAATAAAGTTACTACAAAAAATCAAATATATTTGTGATTTTATTTAGTTGAAGCATTAGTTAGTATATTGAATTGCAGTGTGTAAAAGTAGATATTTATTTAATATGCAATCCGCAAAAGTAAAAATATAGAAGATTCAGGGTGATGGAGAAGTTAAAAATCATGTTTATTCATTAGCCTTAAAGCAATCTCTTGAGCAGAGAAAAATAATACAGAGTATGTTATAAAAGATGGTGGTGTTTATCGTGCTTATTATATATCACAACGCTGTAAACAATTTATATCCGGTATCATCATAGTCTTTAATGGAATTATATTAAAATATTATAAATAAAAAGAAAAATTATTATATTATTGAATATATAATCTTTTTACTCTTTATAAACTATTCCCATTCTTTCAAGTCTATAAATCATACGCCAGAAGACGTACTTTCCATAACTTCTCTACTCTTGAGATCTAATATTTTAATGAATAAATCAATAAACTGATAAATACATATTGAAGATCCGATTATTCGATCACTTACAAATTGAGGAAAATTTGGATCTTTTAATATATCTAGAATCCAATCTTGAAGTTCATCGTCATCTTCAGGTAATGGAATATGTTGTCTCTGAATTGAGTTATTGTTTAAGGGTTGGATTGTGGATAATGATCGATTTCGTAAATGTTGAAATCCCTCCTGTGTTAAATGCGGCGAAATTTGTTTAGCTGAGGAAGTATTTTGTGTTGAATGTGATAAAAGAGTAGAGGATTGATCCGAGTTTGTGGGTTGTAAATGAATTTGAGATGCAATAGATTGTGCAAATTGTGATTGATTAATTAGGTTCGGTTGTGGTTTTGCATGTACATGAGAAGTCAGAACTTGCGTCGGTTGAAAATCAAATTCAAACCCATTATCATCATCATTCATAGTTAAGTCGATAAAATAAGGCTCTTTTTTATGCAACGTAGGAGAAATATCCATTTTTTCTTGTTTTATTTTCACTTGCTGGGCTGCTACTGAATTAGTGGTTATTTGATTTTGTGTACATGGTAATTGTAAATTTGGCATATTCTGCAATATATTTTTTCGATTATTAGGAGACATGGATTGATGACTTGATTGAAAAGTCATATTTGCATTGCTTGTATGAGATGATCCCATGCTCGCATTATCCGTAATACTCGAATTATTTTGGGTAATATTTGTTTCAACATTTTCTTCATTAAACGTTCGTTGTGAATTTTCGATATTAATTTTATGAGTTGTCTGTAAATTTTGTCGCATTCTTGATTCGTTATTATTCATCTGAAGTTGTATTTGATATTGTTTTTGGTTATATTCGTTTTGTTGCTGTAGGAAATATGCCTGATGTTGCGATTGACGCGAAAACTGATCACTTTGAGCCGATAAGGGTGCTTTGTGAGTCTTGTGAGTTGAAACTTGAGAAGGGACCGACATATATCTACTGGGAGTATAAGATGGCTTGTCGAGTTCATTTTGAGTTATATTTGGGTCAATATATATACTTTGATTATTTGTATATGAGACTGGTTTTTGATTGTGTTCATTTTCCATATATTTAGACGAACGTAAAACAGCACTTGTCATATGCTGATTATTTATGTGTGGCAAAGAATTATTTTGCGAATTTCTTTGTCGAACTGAAGTGTTGGCTGACTTGACTTGTTGATTTTGATCCTGGATTCCATTTGTATTAGATTGATGCAACTCTATATTATTCATTGAAGATTTTAACAAATTATTTTTGTGAACATCTCGATCCTGATTATTTTGTTGTGAATCAGTAGCCTGCTGCATGTTTACATTATTAGTGAAGCTTGATTGTGAATCTCGTAATTGATATTTTGAACGATCTTCATCTATTTGAATCATTGAATTTCGCGTATTATCGGGGAAAGCAGATGTATAAGATGAAGTTGGAGATGCGGCTGACGAACGATTTTGTGGACCGATTCTTTGTTGATGTTGTCCCGCTCGAGCATTAACAACTGAAGGTTCCCTCTGTGTTCTGTCTAAATTTACATTATTATATGTAATTACACTTGTTCGAAACTGCGAAACACTATTTGTGTTCTCTTGAGTTTGATTATTGATACTCGATTCGCCGTTTAAATTCAATGTTGGATCATTCATTCGTCTACAATTTATATATCTCTCAATAATACTTGCGCAAGATTCGAAATCGCTGACGTTTTTGAACCTTAATTGAATCTTACGCGTTTCCTGACAAATTGGCTAGAAAATACGCGATAAAATATTTATATTTTATTATGCGCTATGCAAAGGAAAATACAATCCTTCTATCTCACCATGGCATTATCATCCAAGACTGTATAGTTATATCTTATCCCAATTGTAGGACTTTTCAATAATGCCTTGGCTTTCAATGATTCTGCATATCGATAGGATACATTTAAAGATTCCTTATTTTATTCTAAATTAGTTAAATATCCTCTTTCAATTATTATAATACTGTAATTTAATAATTTACCAATAACACATTTTGATCTGACACGACCTTTAAAATAGGTTCTCCGGCTCCATTATTAATAGTTCCAGCAGGAAACATGTTTTCCAAAATAATGATGCTTGGTTGTGATATATGATTCCATTGGGGAGCAGATTTATTCGAAATATTAGAAGTATATTGTCTAGAATATTTTTCAAGTTCATAACGAAAAGGCATCGCGAATCGAGTAGAAAAATTGTGGTCTCCTGTATAAAAATAGATTTCATTTGGTGATACGTGTTTGATTTATGAATCACCGCCTAGAATTTACGGCGTTAAGAAATCAATTTTCTATTTAGATCACGTGAGGTAAAAATTTTACGGTGATATGGTAACTTTGTTCAGATAAATTTAAAATAATTCTTCACCGGCTACCTTTACATTTACCTCTTTAAAGTCTCCTGAAACAATGTATGATAACGATCAGTATTTGGCTACCTTAGCTATCTTCTTAAAACAAACATTAGAACCTGATAAAAGACAACATGGTAAGATTTTGCCTATTCTCAATGTGTAAATATTGAAAAAAATTGGTGTTTATCTTTTATATTTTAACTTTGCCTGAACAGCTGAGCAGGAACTGTTCAAAGCAGAGGCCGAGCAAAAAGACTTTCCTATTGCTGTTATGCAGTTAGTCACGAGAGAAAGTACCGAACAAAGTGTACGGTTTGCTGCGTCACTACTTTTTAAGAATTATATAAGAAGAAACTGGGTGCGGGTAAATATACTATACTCGACGCGTGATTTGTACATTTCTTTCCTTAATATTATTTATTTATTTGTGTAGGAAGACAACTCAAACTTAACTCCAGAGATAAGAATGGCGATTAAAGAAAGTTTGGTTGATATTTTGATATCCGTACCGTGTAATATACAACTTCAACTAAGTGAAGCTGTAACTTTAATTGCTGAAAACGATTTCCCTGATCAATGGCCAAACTTGATCTCGGTACTTTATTGATTCTTGTAAAATGTGATATTATTTATTTGATTGACTTAAATTTTTTTTTTTTTGGCATAGCAATTAACTAGTAAATTTAGTTCGGGAGACTTTTCCAGAAATAATGCTGTTTTGCAAACTGCTCATTCAATATTTAAGAGGTAATATAATATGTTTGCATGCTAATTAAGTTCTTTGATACACTGATATTTAAGACCACGACTTAAATAATTACAAATTAGGTATAAGTCAGAATTCCGAACTGATCCGTTATATAATGAAATCAACTTTGTCCTAGATCAATTTGTTCATCCCTATTGGCAACTTTTACAGGTATATTTATACGATTATTATACATTGATTAAAAATACTTATAATTAAATTAATTTTAGGCGACTGATGCGTTTATTACCCAATATGCCAACGATAAACCTCAACTCCAAACTCTTTCACAAACTTTGCTTCATTTATTAAAACTATTCTATGATCTTAATTGGCAAGATCTCCCTCCATTTTTTGAAGATAATATAGACGAATGCATGTCATTTTTGCATAAATATTTAACTTATAATAATCCGCTTTTGGATTCCATGGTAATCATTATTAGTTATCTAAGTTATCGATTTACATTAACAAATTGGTACTTATTGTGTTCATATTCGTTTAAAGAGTGAAGATGAAGCTGGTCCTTTGGAAAAAGTCAAGTCTATTATATGTGAAATTTGTGCATTATATGCTACAAAATATGAGGAAGTATTTACAATGCTACAGACGTTTGTGGAAACTGTGTGGACACTTTTAACAACCACAGGCCTTGAATCAAAGTATGATATTGTGAGTAAAAAATTATTTTAATTTCACATTTATATTTAGAACAATTTGTGTTTGATCCTAACTATATTATTATTCAATTTAATAGCTTGTCAGTAAAGCTATGGCTTTTTTGTCTAAAGTCGTCAAATTGGAACGTTACAGCAGTCTTTTTGCGAAACAAGAAGTACTTACTCAATTTTGCGAAAAGATTATTTTACCGAACATGTATTACAGACGTAAGTTGCGTAATAATTAATCTTGTCTAGGATTTCTAGGATTGTAATATGATACTTGATTAACATCTTTCTTATAGCTATTGATGAAGAATTATTTGAATACGATCCTATTGAATTCATTAGAAGAGATTTAGAGGGTTCAGGTAATTAAAAGATTAAAAAAGTTCACCATGTGAGAATATAGTCACCTGATCCGCAACGTGCTTTTTAGATAGTGATACTCGAAGACGATCGGCTTCTGATTTTGTCCGTAGTTTGATGACGTATTTCCAAAAAGACATAACGACCATCATTTGGACATATATCAATCAATATTTACAGGTTGGATTTCGATATCTTTAGAACAGAATTATAAATTTTAAATTTTCTAATTTATTTGTGTCGTATACGTTAGCGTTATACCGAAAATCCACGTAATTGGAAAGATAAAGATGCAGCAATTTATCTTTTAACTTCGATAGCTGCTCCAGGGTCTACAACAAAAGTAGGTGCTCATTGAAATCCAACAAAATCGAAGATCATTTTAAGTAACAGAAGGAACTTTGTGTTAGTTTTTGCAAGCTTGTTCAGAATGATTTTAACAAGTAAACAAGATAAATAAGAGTGAATTTTGACTTATCGTTGATCTTAACAGCACGGTGTCACGACGACCAATGAATTTGTAGATGTTGTCGATTTTTTTTCTAAAAACATGTTACCGGATTTACAAACAGCAGTTGATAGTGGCCAACCAGTATTGAAAGTAGATAGTATAAAATATGTGTATACTTTTCGCAATCAGGTAAATTAATATCGGTTAATTCGTTTGGGTTTATTCTTTATATTACTAAATTATTCGACTGTTTTAATATATAGATGTCCAAACAACAATTAATTTCCGTGTTTCCGCTTTTGGTCAAACATTTGTCATCATCTAACTATGTTGTTCATACATATTCTGCAATTGCAATTGAAAGACTTACATTCAGATTCACTAAGGCTGATATCAAACCATACACTCAAGAATTACTTATTAACCTGTTTAGATTAATTGAGGCTGGTACAACTCCTGAAACGTTAGCTGAAAACGATTACCTTATGAAAGGTATCTTTATAATTATTTAAAAGTGAAATTAATGAAAATTACTTAATTAATGTCCTTTATGCTTGATTGTCAATAGCTGTCATGCGTGTAATTTTTACTAGTCATGATGACGTGGCACCATATGTTACAGACATTATGAATCATTTAAATAAAATATTAATTGAAATTAGTAAGAATCCGAGTAATCCGCGTTTTAACCATTGTGTTTTTGAATCAATTGGTGCTCTGGTGAGGTGAGTAAGAACGACAACCTTGGTATGTCCATTTATTATTTATACATTAATTGACATACTTTAATACCTCCAGATTTAATTGTCAAAATAATCCGGAAGCGTTGTCAAGTTTCGAAAATATGTTGTTTGGCCCATTCCAGATGATTTTACAAAAAGATGTAGTTGGTGAGCACTAAATATAAATTATGTGAACTTTTTATTTTAGATACAATCATGATGATTATTCTCCTCTTTCTTTTTTCTGTAGAGTTCGTTCCATATGTTTTCCAGATTTTTTCGCAACTTCTCGAATTGCACACAGAACCTGTGTTTCCAGAAATTTATAGGTCTATGTTGCCAGCTTTATTGACTCCTGCTATTTGGGAGAATGTCGGTAAGAAATTTAAAATCTTCAATTTCAAAATTTTATTATTTCTTATATATTAAATATAAAATATAATGTATATCAGGTAATATACCCGCTTTGACTAGATTGCTTCATGCGTATATTTGCCGCGATGCAAGTTCTGTAGTCATCAATAATCAGCTTGAACCTATCCTCGGCATTTTCCAAAAGCTGATAGCCTCGAAAACGAATGATAAATATGGCATTGATTTATTATGTTCTATTGTTCAGTATATACCTACGTAAGTTTATTTATACTTAACCTTTTTTTTCCCTTTTAATTATTTATAAATTAATAAATAATTTTTACATCAGGGAAACATTGAATAAATATTTGGCAGCGATTATTACACTCTTGTTAACAAGAATGAAGAGTAGTAAGACGGATAAATACACGTTAAGCTTTGTGTATTTTGTATGCTTTTTCCTTGCAATAGAAAAGGAGGGTGTTAATCCAGACTATGTTATCCAGGCTTTTGATTCTATGCAACAAAAGTAATTAATCCTTTTGTGTTCATTATGTTTTATGATATTATTTACGGATTTTAATAATTATAATTACTTCTCCAGATTATTTATTGAGGTTCTAAATGCATTTATTATTCCTGAAATGCAAAAAATTCAAGACTATACTGAAAAGAAGATCTGTGCAGTAGCTATGACGCGACTTTTAACTCAAAGTGAGAAAATATTAACTGATGATTATATCACAGTATGGTAATGATTAACGTTAAATATCATTTTCTTTATAATTGCTCAAAATATATATTTCTAATTTTAAAAAAAAATTATATAGGCCCTCTATTTTAGCCGCATTGATTAAATTATTTGAAGCTCCAACTGAAATCAAAAAAAGTGAAGAAGAAGAATTGTTAACTTACGACTTTGAAGAAGAGAGACAATTTCAAAGTGCTTTTGCCAGGTTAACGTCCACGGGAAAATTAAAACGCGATCCAACTGAAAGAATCGAAGATCCCAAAATTTTCCTGGCCCATTCACTTCAGACATTGAGTCAGAAATATCCTGGGAAGGTAATAGTATTTTTATATGACTTGTTTTTTTATTTAAAAAAAAAAATTATATATATACATAATTATATTATTTGATTTGAAATAGATTAACGATATGATATCAACGAAACTTCCACCAGAATGTACTCATCATTTAGTCCAGTACATGAGTTTAGCTAATCCTTCTGGTTGTGTCTAATAACAAATGGAAAAATAAATATCATAAATCTAATCGTTCCTTTCATATAGGAGAATACTCATCACTTAAAGTTAAATCTAAATATTTAACATAAGTACGAATAACTAGGAAATGTATTCAAAGACGGTATACACCATTTTCACAGACTGCTATTATTTCAATGATTGACTGTTAATGTATTTTTTTATATATATCTGATATATATATATATATATATATATCTATATGTATATTTATACATAAATAATAAAATAAAATTGTACTTTGAAACATTTTTTATTATGTATATAATATTCGAATGCTAATATAAATATATAATTAAATGTATAAAATATAATTCTCACAATCACAAGGAAAATAAATTTTATTAATTTTTATTTATATTACGTGATAAACAGAACTACATCAATAAAGATACATTTTTTTAAAAGCTAAATAAATAATAATTATAATAATTATAATAAATAATAATGATAATAATAATAATAATGTCGAATTATAAAAAAAACCGGTATTATTGTAAAAAGAAAGCTGTGGGTTTATCTTTTCATCATCTAAAAGATCAATCAAAGTTTCACGATTAACTTTTAATTTTGTAGCTATCAATCAAAAAATCAGGTTTTTAACAAATTAAAGAGAAAAAGAGATATAATGAATTGAACACAACATTTACATACATTTAACTGATAGGAAGAAAGGTCGTGCAAATAACTGCAAACGCAAGACACTGAATAAAACTTTGAAGTTTTTTTTTATACATTGAATGAGTCATTAATGTAAAAATTGAATTGTTTAATTATGAATAAATTATGTACAACATTTTTTTTTATTAAAATTGCTGTCGGATTTGATTTTTCAAGTTGTACGATGCAAATACTTTACGGTGAACAAACCCTAATGAACGTTTCTCAAACCCGCCCACTTTGAGTAATTCCTAGAAGGGATGATTACATTAAAGGGCTTGTTAGATGAACCCTTAATTTCTTGTAAACATCTAAACTAAAAAAAACCAATAAGTTTCTTTTTCTCCAGATTTTTTTTTTGCCAACCTGAACATAATCAAGCTTTAATTGTCATTCTTTTCTTTTTTTTTTTTAAACCATAAATAAATAAATAAATAAGTAAATAAATAAATAAATATATAAAATAATAGTTTTTTAAGGGATACGATAAAATTATGTATTTGATATTTTTAATTTTTTTTTTTTTATCAAAAAAAAAAACGAAAAGGGTCTTACGATATAAATGTAAGACAAGGAATGAAATCCGGGGTAAACAAAAGAATTTGATCTACAATAAATTTTTTAATAAGCAAATATTTTCAAACACACATTGTGAACTTTTTTTTTTCGATTACTCCTGATAATGATAATTGATTGAAACCATATAAAAAAAAGTTTTTTTTATTAAAAAAAAGATAACGAGTTTTGATAAGATATTTAATATTCTAAATTAAGTATAGTACAATAATTAAAAGCATATGATCTCATTACATGACCTTTTTTGTGTGGGGGTGTAAAGCAAAAAAATAAATAATCATATGGTAAAGCGGATAAACTGTTCAGGAAAAGTCAAAATGGAGTCCAGGTGGGGAAATTCTTGTCATATCTTGATTTGTAAATTTCACTGCCAAGGTAATTTTTTTTTTAAGAATTAAACAAGTGTAATATCAGGTAACGGAATAATTACCTGATTGACATTCATTCATAGCAGCTGACTGAATATCTAAAAATAAAGAAATGAAACAAATAATCCAATTATTAAAATGAAATCTCGGAGAAATTTTTGATTCTTTGCAAATCTTATATGAACCTTTTATTAATAAAAAAAAAGGAGAAAAGAAAGAAAATAAATAAAATTAATGAATTTCAATTACTATTTTTATTTTATAATTAGAATGACGGATGATGTCAGGTTAAAAAAACTACTTATACAATCTGAAACGGGAAGATCAAAACTCTAGTTAACTGTGACCGATTGAGAGCGTAATCTAATGATTCAAAGAGTTTGTAGATCTTCGGATCCTTGTGTAAACAATTTTTTTTTTTGCACCAAGATGATTTCTTATCTAATATATTTTATACTACATAACACAACGCTTTTAGTTTTATTATTTTCCAATTTTTTGATTTTTTGTGAAATTTTCACTCTCTCTATGATGAATAATTGATTGAGGAAAAAGAAAAGAATACAAGTATTTAGTTCATTTTGTCATTTTTGTTAGATTCTTGTGTCTTGGTTCACTATTTCAACGAACGCCTTAAACACTGCCCCGTTACTAAATTGTATGTTGTGCAATTTTGATTTACCCGCTTGTCAATAAAAAAAACTATAAAACCGGTTTAAACCTGATTTCACTGATAACGATGACGGTACTTTTGTTGATTCATTATATCGTTTGGGGTTAGAATTATTAATAAACGGTACAGTATCTGTATATTATCTGTATAAATCTGTACGGTATCGTCTATATAGAATTTCTAATTATTACAAATTATTAAGATTAGTCAAAAATGGGTTTGTAACTTTTTGTATCACAATTTCACCGACTTGGAATCCCTGAACCGTAGTAGTCCCCCCCCCTTAATCTTATTCCTTTTTTAATAAAGTTCTTCTTATACTTTTTCATTTCTTTGACAAAAATAAAAAACAATTTATTTTATTTTATTTTATTTTTTTTTTTTTTTTCATTCGTGTAGAAGTAAAAAAAAAAATTTTTTTTTCTCGACGTTTAAACAAATTTATTAATTTTTTTTTTTGACATGAAATGTCAAAAATTAATGAGATACCGTTTGACTAAAAAAATTGATCACCAAGAAATTTATAAAAAAAGAGGGATTTAAAATTCATGTGGTTTTACCTTAAATGCGGCGACTCATGTTAATTTATTAATCTGCTTGCATTCGTGAAACTTGTCTTATTCCGTTTTTGTGTGTCATATGAAGTAAACATTGCCGTTTTAGAAGGTATGACGTACATGAATTCTTTCTATTTTTGGATCATCACCTCAGATCGTGTGACAGCTTGCCCAAAATAAAGGGAGGCTACGGGTCCTTCATCTGCATCACTTAAAGCTGTCGAATTTTTATTGGTAAATTCAAACATCCCCAAATTTAAACATCAAATCATCCCCCAAAAACTTGTTTAAACCCCCTAAATTCTATTATAAACCGTGCCACTTCTTGAGTTTTCCCCCCTTTAAAAAGCAATTAAAAAACCGGGTGCTGCACAGTAAAACAAATCCACATTTTATACCGCTTGAAAGTACAGTAAACAGATAGACAGAAAAACTTCGAACTCTTTTATTTCTTTAGCCGAATCAACAAATGGCTTATAATACTCAAGATACTTCAAACTCGTACTCGCAATACAATAATATCAGTATGCCTATTCAACCTCAACAAGGTCAACCGAAAGAAAAAATACAACAGGTTGGTATTTTTAAAAGATGAGCGATAAAATTTAAGTTTTAAGAACGAATAAACAAAAATTATATTTTAAAAAATTTATTTCGAATATATTCAAACGTAAAGTCGCGAAAAAAAAATTTCTAAAAAAAATATATTTTTTTTTTGAAATTTACGTGTCAAATATACATATATAATATGTTTTTATTTCGCTTAGTTAAAAACGTGTTCATTTGAAACCATGATAAAAATAGTCATTTATAGAATTTTTAATCTATTTATAGCAAATCATTTCATTTAATAATAATCAATATATATATATATTTTTTTTTCCTTATCTATAGTTGGAATTAGAGAAGAGACAGAAAAAAATCGCACAAAATGCACATAAACGAAAGTCATTGTCAATGGAATCCGAACGTGATAAACAAAAAGCAGAACTAGAAAAGTCAGGAGTAAGTATTATAATATTATCATCTTTGATTCAAAAATCAATATTATTAAAGAAATGAAGTTTATATTAATTAATATATTTGATTCGTTATATATTAGAATGAATTGAAAAGTCTTTTAGCACAATTCGGAACAAAAGCAAAAGTCGCTGATGACATAGAAAGTGATGCAAAAAGATTACGTAGCAACATTGAAGCATTAATGGCAAAAGCGCAAGCCAAAGTCAACAAGGTTCGTCACTTATATTTAATTATAACGGTTTTATGACTTTTATCCTTTATGAAAATTTTAAATGATCTAATAATATTAAATTTATTATTACTATATAACTAGCCTATACAAGTAACACCACCACCACCACAACTATCACAGGTACCGCAGCAACCACAACCACAACCACAATCACAATCACAATTACCGGCGATAGAACAACAACAAGGATCATTTACTTCAATATGGAATAGTCTTTTACATATAATCTTATTTCCTTTTAATCTTATAATAAACTTAATACAATTATTGTACAATTCAATTAATTGGACGGTATTATTATCCTGTATATTATTAATAGAATTAATCGTGATTGGTTTAATTTGGTCGTAAGTTTCAACATCAATTTCTCTCTTTTGAAAGTTTTGTCTTTTTCTTATCATTATATTAACGAAATCATTCTCTCATTTAATACCTGCAGTGTCAGACGAAGTCAATATACATATGCGTACGTTGAACCGTACGAGGCAGTTGTACATGGAACTTTTGGAGTTGAACAAAACACATGGGGAATATCGTCGGCTGTAAATTTAATAAGTGATTTTATAGCAGAAGTGATGTATGGAGGTCGCGGGTTCGGCAGTCCAAGTTATGACGGTTTCGTGCCAATATAGTGTTAATAATAAATACTTAATAATATATATATAAAAATAATGAATGGGGTTGACCTCCTTCATCATATACATATTAATACACAAGTATATACATACGCATTATAATGGGACAATCCTTGTTAATTTTAATATATTTTTAGAAAATAATTAATTTTTCCTCCTACCCTTCCCCCTTTTTCACTTGTACATATTGCTCTTTTTTGTTCGCTTGTTTAAAAATTTTTTCTACCTTATTTGTATTTTTGTTTAGACTGTGTTTTATTATAATTTTTCTTTACCATTAATTTTCCTTGCATTGCACAAATAGTTTAAAACGTACATATAATGCATTATACATTTCACAAAATTACCTTAATTTTCATACTCCCCTCCCCTAGAAAAATAATTTCATTCCCACAAAAAAAAAAAACTGTTTAGTTTTTTTTTTTTGCACGTATCTGCTCTTCAATAAATTTCAAAAGTGTAAAAGTGTTCTATGAATTTTACACCTCAAGAAAAAAAAATTTCTTGATATATATATATATATATATATAGAAATTTACCTTCTGAATCTTTTGAATTCTTTATTATTTTTATGCTCTTATATACTAATTTTTTAATTTTTCAGTTTTCCCAACTATATGTGGCGCAGTAAACTCGCGTGGTGAGTTTTTTTTTTTAAAAAAAAAAAAAAAATTTTTTTTTTGATTTTTTATCATAATTAATTCATACGTGTAAAAATGGTTTGTATATTATTAGTAATGGCTCAAATTCGCGTATAAATCGCACACTTCGCACACTTTTGGGGAATTTGGTTTAATAAACCGGGGATTATTGAAAAAACACATACATATATGTATTGTCCATATATATTATCAATAACGCGAAAAAAATTTACTTCTCCCTAAATTTCTAGCCCGTACCCGGAAGTTCATGGTATTTGGGATTATATTAGGGAGTAAAATATAAAGAAATAATTCCAGTACACCTTCAATATTTTTAATGTTAATTTGAGGGTCACTCTTATTCGTACATTTCTTCTTTGCGCTTTTTCCAAGGATTTATTAAAGGTAAGAAAGATACTTTTTAAAATGTAAATTTAAATGAATATATTAGATGTATAATATTTGTAAAAAAAAAACAACGAATAAAAAACTTTTTTAACCAAAAAAAAAAAATATTTAAAATTTCGCGAAATATTTTCTTAAATGATCATTATAATGATAAAAAAAAAACCTGATAAATACGCGCTTTTAATTAAAAATTTAACAAAAAAAGAATTTTAATTAACCGAAATAAATTATTTGTTTATGTAAAAAAAAATTTGGCGAAGTTTTTTTAATTAGAAAAAAAAAGATCGGTGCCGTGTAATCCTCGTGTTAAAGTGCATTGTTTGTTTTTTTTTATTGATGAAATCTAGTCGGTTTTTATTGTTTTTTTTTTACATTTGATAAATGGGCGGTATCAAAAGTGGTGACGTTTTTACCGATTTATCACTGATAATTATGACTGATAATTTGTTACAGATAGTCATCGGATAGATCTATGAAACAAAAAATAATCCGATTTGGTAATATGTAATTTATTTTCCACGTGTTCTTATTATTAAAAAAAAACAAACGGTAACGGTGTGATTTCCCACGGAGGCTAAAATCGATATTACGGAAATTAAATGTTAAGGACCGTTTCAAGTGATAATTATGAATTGTCTGATGATATGCAGATAACATCTTTGATTTCCTCCGATATTCCGACTTTATCAGAATTAATTCTTTACAAGTTATAACAGGTTAAAATGGAATAAAACATAAATATCAATTTGGTAAAGAAAACATTTATGGAAATTATTATTAGGGTTATTAGAACAAAATAATTATTAATTTCGTAATTTTGAATAACAAATTTTTTAAAAAAAAATTTTATTATTATTTTTTTTTTTTTTTTTTTATATACAGATATATAAATTACATATACATTAAAATTAATAATAATCTATTTTAATAGTTCATCTAAAACTTTTGGATTTGTTTGGAGATTATGCCTTATTTTTACCATATCAATTAAAAATTTATTGATAGGAGTAGGAATATTGTAAATTTTTCCTAATTCCACTATATAACCATTTAAATAACCAATATCAGTCGGAAAATTTTTTTTGACATCTTGTAACATAACAGATTCATAATGACGAGTTTTAATACAAATTTGAAATACAGCATCGATTAATCTTTCAGGAGCAAATCTATTTGATGGTTTCATCCCAAGGTTTTCTCTATGTTTTCTTATAACAATTGAAGTTTCTTCACAAATTGGTCTCATAGTTTGTTCAGCTGCTTTATTAAATAATAACGCACCATTACGTATGGAATAAATTGATGTAAGTGGATCAATTACAGCATTCAATGCAAGATTTTCAAGTTTACGATTAATTAAATTCACGTATTTAACACATCTTGCATTAAGCTCTGGAATTTTTGTAAACGATCTTATTACTGATTTTAAAGTATCTTCTTCTATCTCTGATCCTTCATTATCATCATCATCTGCTTCTGTTGCCGCTGTAATTGTTGTCGATTCTTCAGTTTTATCATCCATTTTCTCATTTGGTAATGATATTTCGTCCAAATCTTCATAATTATCTTCAGATTCTTTGGACTGTGAATTAATATTAAGTTCCTTTTCTTTAATTTCGTCAAAACGTCTAGGAACAATCCCAAGATCAATTTCACCAAAACCTGAATGTATCAATTTAAATTGGGAACCAAATTTGGCTTTTTTATAAGCATGATGAGAATTTAAAGCAATTATAATATTTGGTCTACTAGCTTCATCAAAAGAATAATAATCTCTCATTAATTCTTCATAACTTCCCAATCCATAAGTGAATAATACAATTGTACTTGTTGGTGACAATCGATGAAAAATTCTTTGATAGTATTTACTAAATTCATGAGATTTAAGTGTAACTATAAGTCTGCTTATACGTAAATGTGGTGGACATAGTTCGTTTGGATATTGAGGATCAATTACATTTCCATAATCACCATGTAAACATTCTGCTCGATATCCTTTTGTTACTTCAACTTCTGGTTCAAATTCTTTTGTAACTTCGATCGTACGATTAAGCTTATTGAATATATTAAGCGTTGTGGGATCTCTTATTAACAAAGTAACTTTGTTTCCGTTCTTTCTAAGAAAATGTGCGAAAAGAGAACCATAATTTCCGACTCCAAGTACATGCCAACGTGCCATTTCATTTGAAATTACAGAAGTTAAAAATTTTTTTTTTCTGATTTGATATCACATGAAATCGCGTGTTCACGTGTTGTTGATCAGTACTTATTATAAGAAGCCCAGGTATAAATCATATAATATAATTAATATTATTATATATAAATATTTATATTTAAATAATATAAAATTTATATTATTTTAATTTTATTTTAATGATTAAAATAAGGAAATATCTATTTGTAACTATATGGTAAAACTTAAGTATATAGAAAAATTATATTAGGATTAAGGTTAGGATTAAGCTTAAGATAATGGTTTGATGGGTTAAATAACTATGATAATAAATAATTATTTTCTGCTATATAGTAATGAATAGCAGAGCCCTTAAAATAAATTATAAGTTGACCATTTTATTTTATTTATAATTAAGATTTTTTATTATTTATCTTTTTACCAATTTAATATAAAATTTATATGATAAATATAATTTATAATATTATTTTAACTAAAATTTTATTAAAGCTAAAAGTTATATTTTGTTCTATTTATTAAAGAGTATAAATTATATTAGCAATTATTTTACTTATAAAAAATTATTAAATTTAAAAAACTTAAATTTTATACTGTATAAGCAAATTCAGTTTTTATATTAATTAGTTTTTATTTTCAATCAAAAACTATTATAATAATTTTTTTTAAATATCAAATTTATATTAAATGAATAAATGACTAAAGTTTTTTTTCCACTACCATTTAAATGCATACTTTATCTTTTTATTAAAATTGTAAAATCCTTTTTCACTGATTTTGAAGAATTTTTAAATTTTTTAATACAGAACTGGTTTATTTATTTTTATAAATTATATGTTTAGTATATAAATTAGTACATATATGTTTAGTTAGTAAGAATATGTGTCGTCTTATCTGGTTAAATTCCATATGTATTAATCCCAAAAAAAATAATCTGCGACCATAACACGTACTATTTCACTCCAACCGTCCAACGCTTCTGTTTGAAAAAATATGAAAAATATGAAAATAATTTGTTTTATTCTTTGTAGCGAATTATAGAGGACTTGAAACAATTACAGTTTTAATGGTAATTAATGTTATTATTAGTGTGTTTAATTAACTTCTTTGTTATATATATACGTACAATTTCCACCACGAAGAGCCAATACTAAATGAAGAACTACACCGGATTTTATGCCGTAGTCCTTAACTATCTCTTTATCATCTTTTAATTGTTTGCCAGAATAAATGATACACTGTTGAGCTGGTGGAATCCCTTCTTTTTCTTCTAAACGTTCTTTGATTTTTTCTACTGTATCTGATTTTTCAATGTCGAGTTCAAATTCTTTACCAGTAATGGTTACGATTTTAATAAACATTTTTGGTCAATTTATGGATGGCTTGAGAAGTATAGGTTAAGAGGGTAGTTCGTTAGAATAGTATGAAAGCTTATGTCAATTTGTCTTTCAAAAAGATATTGAGATTTTTTTTTTTTTAAGAAACTGTCTAATTAAATGGTTTTAATGGTAATAGATAAGATTCATCATTTTAAGTGATGTGAATAATTAATGCAGGCCTATAATGTATATAGCTGAGGAGAATTTATCAATGCGTAAGTCGCAACTTTTCTATATATTAAGTAATATGTGCTGCGCTTACTGCGCCTTGATTTAATGATACAAAATTTTATTTAAAATAAGCTATGTGAATTACTACTAGATTAATATAAATAAGACTTACACTTATTATAAGTGAAACATTAGAATGAAAGGTGATCAAATAACTTAATAACTAATGTTTATATTGAATAGTTTGTCCACCTTCCCAACTTTCTTCAGGCTTCAAAGTTATATATTCTGTAACATGACCAGGTTCAACACAAACCATTTGTTTATATTCATCATCATCAAAATCTGACATACCTTTTGCCTTATCAATCCATGGATTCCATACAACTAAAAAAAAAATGTGTTTTCGTTAGTAAAATAATTTTTTTTTTTTTAAAAAAAAAAATTACAACGTACCCGAATCCTTTAAGTTAATTCTTTGTAAGAGGAAAGCCTCATTAGATTCTTCACTTATATTTATTTTGATTATTTCAGTTGGAACATTTCCATAAATTCTATCTGTCTCTTGGGTAAATTTTACAGATTTATCATTATCGACGACCGTTATAAAATTTTTCACTTTATCAATGTATGAGATATTATGCAATCCTTCAACTGATATTTTAGAAATATCCTATTGTAAGGAAATTAAATTAATATATTTAATTTTCAAATAAAATTTACGAATTAATAATAACTTACTGGAACAGAATAATAAGTATGCAAAAGGACATTAAAATCAAACGGTGTAATATCTTCATTCTTTACCGACAAGTTAGTTTTTAATGTATCATCGTTAAGAGTTACAGTGAAAATTAGTTTAAACTTCTTGGGCCAATCTTTTTGTAGATTTTCGGGAACCTGAGTATTATTTAATCCTTAAAAAAAAATTATGGAAGTAAATAGTCAATTCATTCTTCGCAAGAATAACCATGCAAGATGAATGTATTATTATTTCTTACCAAATCTGACAGAAACTTCAGATTCATTATCAACTGAAACCCCATTCCATTCAAATTTTGAAACACGAGCCAAACCATGTTGTGGAAGTGCAGCAGTTTCAGCAGATGAATCAGTTGCTTTAGCAAATTGAGGGAATACTGTGACAAAATTTGGTTAATCAAAGAAAAATAGAATTTTCGCTAGTATATTGAATAAATTTAATTACTTATGGGAATTCCCCCGCGAATCCCTTTAGTTCCATCAAGAAAAGATTTCTTACTAATAAACAAAATTGAATTAAGACAATAGCTAATAATTCATTTAGTTATTAGTAACATCCTTCAACAAGTATTGAGTTTACCTCAAAAATAAAAGCTCTTTTCCGCGATATTTCCAACTGGTAACAGTTGCACCAAAATAATATACTAAAGTACAAAAAAGAACGTTAGGTGTTTTACGGTATTAAACAAGCAAACAACAAATGTTGACTTATGTGTACTTTCTGCGGAGGAGCCTTTGGAGTCTTTCAAAATAACTTTGTCTTCTAGGACTTCGACTGGCATATTTGAAATATTTGAAAAATATCCGTGAGATAATCGATAACAGTAAAAATAATTAATCAGCGCGTAACTAGGCCTGGAATTCAAAAAAAAAACGAGAGGAGAAAAGTTTATATAAAGAGGAATTGACAATCTTTTTTTCTAAAAATTAATCAAGATAGGGGTGGGAAGCTTTAGCTTTTTTTTTATAAGAGGGTGACGTTAAACAGAATTTTAAATTGTAATAGCTTTAACTAAATTAAGGGTAGCTCATTAGGTGAAATCGAAGGAAATTAATATGAAGGAGAATCTGTTAAGCCAGTTAAGCCTAAGCCGTTAAGGGCCCTGATAATGAGAAAAAAACGGATTTCCTTTTTCGTCTTCATGGATACTGTACTATCGTGAATAATTTGTATATTGATTTCCGAATAAAAAGTAAACATGAAGAATAACGCTATCTACGATTGTGATGGCCACTTCAAATAGGTGTCAGATTATATTTGCTCAAACAAACGTTTTTGTATTAATAAAGATATTTTATTCTTGCAAAATTTCATTGACAGGGGAGGAAAAATATTTTTATCGAAACATACTTTATTAAAAAGTTAAACTAAATTATAAAGAAAATAAACATATTTACTAGTATTTTGTAATTATAGCTCGATTCATGGACATATCCCTCCCACAAAGATTACCCCAAAATTTTTTCTTCGGAAGAGTGTCACATTAATTATACAAGTTTTAAAAATTTGATCCCATTGAATTATTTAGCATTGAAAATGAAAAAAATTGAAATTTTTTCAAAATTTGAGAAATTTAATGTATTTTTAGACTGTTAATCCTAATTTGTGAAATATTTCATATTTTTTTAAATTAGTTTTTTTTTGAAAATCTAATAATATATGTTTGAGAGTGTATATCAGTTAATTTTGAGACTTCTAGCTAATATTTTTATTAAACAAAAAATCTTGATGGGATTTTGCTAAAAATTTAGTTAATTGGCAATGTTTAGAAATTACTTGGGAAGTTTTTTCTTTATAAAATCATATTAAATTTTTTGGGATAAAAAAGCCTCAATCTCAAAAGTTTTTTCAGTAAACATTTTAAGTGATTTGGTTAAAACTGACGAACTTTTATTATTTAAAAAGTAGCATTCCAGTTACATTCACATTTTAAATTAATAAATTTGATCAATTTTAGTAATGCATCACGATCATAGGAGAAGGAAAAACTTACTTACATATCATAGAAGAAGATAATTATTTTTATTTTTTATTTATTAAGTGAATAGCTAGGTCCAGTCTGCAAGAAAAATTGTTGGTAATTTAGATACAGTCAAACTGATTCAGAACCATACAAATCGCAACTTCCAGTATGGTGGCAAAACTTCAAAAAGGATTGGAACAAAAGCTGTAAATACAAATATTGAACCTGGCATGGATGAAAGATACTATATTGATGCAATGAACTGGATATGTTCCTGTCCAGCATATTTTCAAAGTCGCTATCTCCTTTGCAAGCATTTAGTTGCAAAAAAAAATATTTTGGCAACCTTCATAGAAACAGCTCTATTTCATCTTTTGCACTATTTCTTTCTGCTAATTCTATACTCTGCAAATTACTAGAACTTGGGTGGGATTCTTTGATTAAATAATCTTCAATAATAATTGATCCATACCTTTTCCAAAGATCATTTGTTTGGCAAATTGATGATATTTTATCAGCACCAAAAAAGAACAGAGAATAATCATGGCGACACACTTATAGTAATTACTAATATATCTATTTTTAAAAATTTATATATATATAATTATAGAGATAGAGATATTTATTAAAATATTATACTTATTTTTAGAATTTAATAATCAAAGTTGGCTCACTATAAAAAAATCTTTAATTTGGCATTGATATTTTGTAGATGTTAGATAATTCTTGTATTATTAAATGAATAACATAAATAAAAAAAAGTACTTTAACTTTTAAAATTCTTTAGTCTTTAAAATAAATATATTAATATTTGGTTATATGATATCTTTATACAAATTATCTATAAATTTTCTGAATATTTTTATCATGAAGAATATTTTTATAATAAAATTAAGTAAGATATTTTCTTAAAAAATATAATTACAAAAAATGCAAAATAAGTTTCCATTAACTTTAATAATCATTATATAACATATAATTATAATTAAAAGTAGTAATATATATATATTATATTTAATTAATATAAACTCTTCCCTTCTTTTTCTTGTCAGATTTAACAATCAATCAAATTATTATATTATAAATCATGTGCTTTATTAAATGTAATATAAGTATACTTCCCAGTAGAATTAAAAAGTTGATGTCAAAATATTACGGTATAGCTAAAATTAATTACGTCAGTATAAATATTTACTAATAAAACATATAATTACGGCAAATTACAGTATTTTAATTTCATCTGTCATAATTCAAAAATTCAATTCCACTGATAAGTATAAATATAAGATTTTGACTATTTTCCTTTCTTTCTTTAATAATTACATAATAAATGTCACTTTTTTAATTTATTTTAAATGTTTTTTACTAGTAATAGTAATTAGTATGCAGTCAAATTTCTATATACCATATATCGCAGGCTATAGTACCCCCATATGCATAGTACCCCTCTTGAAAAATTTCATAGAATTATATAGTACTCAGGGGATATTTACAATTAATTCGTGATCCAGTGATCCGATTTGAGCCATCCTTTTTTTGTTTGATAGTTCTCATTGAGCTCTTCAAAATAAAAAAATGATCGCTCAAATTAGACTGATAGATCGTGAGATATTTGTAAAATACAGAATTTTTAAGTTTTGTTTAGTACCTGGGGGTACAGGGCCAAACCCCCAATTTTTGCAAAATACCTGGAGTACTGTGACAGGACCCCTGAATACGGAGATATCACATTAAGATAACCTTGTCTGTACACTTTATAATACAATTTCCCAAATTACATATGTGTAACTGTACATTTTTACCATTTTGTTACTAGTAAACTTAATAGATATCACATCAATTATCACGGACGAGGTTATCTTAATGTGATATCTCTGTATTCAGGGGCCCTACTGTGACCTGTGATATATGGTAACTTAAAGGTTATAATAAATAGATATTAGGTAATATAAAAGTGAAAAGGTTAAACAATATTTGCATAATACAAAATTAAGCATTTTTATTAGTTGAAATTAATATTATATATATAATTAAATATTATTGATTAAAAAAAATCTTATTTAAAATGAAAAGATAAGGCTTCTTATTAAATTATATATATTACTATTCTAATTGATTTAGCAAAAAACAGTGATTATATGGGTTCTTTGCTAGGAAAATGACCTTCTGAGAATTTTTTAACTTAATTTTAAAGTTAATCTCATTTTAGTCTATTTGTTTTGAAAAATGAAGAACAATGAAAATCTCAATTTTTATTGAAAAGTCCTCAGAAGGTCATTTTCCTAGCAAACAACCCATATAGAGTTATGGCTATATAAAAATCAATCTATTAATAAAAATAATATGTAAGTTAAGGGAGTGACACTTATTACATAATTATTAAAGGAAAAAAGAGGATAGTTAAAATCTTACATTATACTTAATAAAATCATATACAGTCAACCCTCTATATAGTGAACTCTCGATATAGTGAATTTAAGTACACTTATAATTAATTTATCCTTGGTATAGCGAAGTGACCAATCAAATTACTTAGAATCTTCACTATAGCCTTATAGTAAAGTTGAAGTCCAGAACCTAGGGTTCATTATATAGAGGGTTAACTGTATTTATAATATAATGATTTGATTGACTGTTAAATCTGACAAAGGGGTAAGTTTATAGTCATATGGGCCAATTTTTGAAATTAATGAAATTAGGATATTTTACAAAATTTTTCAAGTTATTGCAACTTGGAATATAAAATTACATTTCACAAATCAAATTACATTATATTACAAGGTTATACAATATAAATTTACTTTAATAATAACGATAAAAATATTTTTTTTTTTGCAAAATCTCTGTTCATTTCTCCATCAGCTTTCTCATCAGTTTTTAAGTTAGGTAAGCTAAATAGTTTTGAAAGTATATATAGTAGTTTTTCTACTTTATATACAAGCAGTAACTCTTTTTTTATTATTTAAAAGTTTTTTAACATTCTATGGGAAAAAAAAATACATTACTCAATAGAAATATTTAAAAAATCATAATTAATAGCTTTAAGTGTAATTTATTAAATTGTAACAGATTAAATTATGAATTAATAAAATATTTAACTAAAATTTATCTAGTATTTATTTTTAAATAATTTATTATTTTTTTTTAATTTTTTTTTCGTTAAATATTATGAATTTTCTTTTTTTTTTAATAA
>JADRCO010000478.1:0-32868 GCA_021464525.1 Rhizophagus sp. LPA8_4_AMF
GTGCTTTACTCTATAATAATAATCTAGATGTTTTGATAAGAATTAAAAACTTGTTTTCTTCCATGTTATATATTTTATCTAATACTTTATTCCACCGTAAAAGGACTTCCTTTCTTCCTATCTAGAGAGCATCTAATTTCATATTCGCCATTTTTTAATTCGCCTTACTCTAATTCGTTTTCATCTTCTAGTAGATCATATTCAATTTCATTGTATCTTATTTCAAAATATTTCACAGGTCCTTTTAATTGGATTTTTGTCTTCAGTTTCCCTTTTATTCAAAAATTTCTCTTGAGAACGAATTAACTCTAGCATTTCTTTGTCTTAATTCCTTTCTACTTTCTGAAGAGCTTCATCTGATATTTCTTTCTTTTTCATGTCTGTGGATAATCTTTATAAATAACCAGCTAGTACATTAAATTAAACACACTACAGTGATCAGTAACCGGCAGATCGGGAGGGGGTCGCTTGAATTAGTATAGCCATAATACATATTTTCTGTATTTACAATTCTCTGGTTTCTATTTAATTATATAAATTTTAAATAACAAGTTTTTTAGTGACAGGCTCAAATTACTTGGAATTCGGTGAAATGGTGGGTTAGTGAGAGGGAGATGTGTTTTTTTTTATTATAAGAGTATATTACCGTTTTCTTGTTCTTTAAGGATGGTTGTCATTTAGTGATTTTGTAGGGGGAAGGGGATATTATACCCTGTTTAATACAGTAACGTAACTTAACGTTCCTATTCTCTTTCTTTCTTTAGGATGACTCCTGGACTTAGAGTTGGCCTTCTCTTGGAATGAATATGCGAAAGGTGGGCATGTGGCTGTGTAATATGTGTAGGGGCAACACTAACATAAGTTTAGTTTTTTTGTGAGCAAACCTCTACGTGAATGCGATAAGACAATTTTGTGCCTGAAGAAAAAAATATCAAATATGAAACAAGAGATAAATTGCGTACAACAAACCACATAAAAGATGTATGTGGTAAATCAAATCAAGTATTATTACTAATTTATAACTTATTTAACCTTTATTTAACCATGTTTAACTTTTGTTTAGAAGAATTTGATCATTCATACAATAGATGATATCGAAAAAGCCCAAAACTCAACCAAAGTGATAGAAGCCCGCAACAATACAGAAGCAATACCTTCCTACCAGGCTTCCGTCATTAGATACTTGGGCGGCAAGTGATGCAATTTTCAAGTTGCAAGTAGAAGTAAATACCCATATAGAAAACATAAAAGGTTGGAAAATGATGACAAGAAAGGTAAATTTTGAGTAAATATATAATTGTCAATAGAATTTTTTTTAGAAAAAAAATAATTCTTTGTTTAAGTTATGACGATATTGCACCAATGGAATACTTCTATGATGAAATGGATGAAAACGAGATATTAATTCATAAAACGAAAAAAGTCATCTATGTTCTTAAAGAAAATCCGATTTTTCAAGTATGCTAACCTAGCTCTTTTAGTCTATAACTTGAAAATATGCAATAAATATGAATATATAAAATATATGAAAATTCTTTCGGGCAGATAATATCCGATCCAATCCTGATTATTGTAATCTATTTAATTTTTTATTTGAATTTCATCACGTAAGATTTTAAAAATATTCATAAAACCAATAAAAAAATGGATATTATTCGAAGTTAATTTATTTTAATGACGATAAATTGATATAAATATTTATTATTTATAATGGTCATTCATAAACAAATAAGGCAACTACTAGAAAGTTAAAAATAAATGATTACAAATTACGACTTATGAATTATGTTATTTATTTGGCTAAAAAAATATGTAAAAGTATCCTGACTGCGCCACGGTATGACTTAGACTCATTTAATCATTCCAAATCAAGAAGGGAAACAGGATTAACAGGTTTTGAATTTATAATTAATTTATTGCCTCTATTTGGTTTGTTTATCACCCCTAAATTTTTTTTTGGTAGACAAATACCAAGATAAGCAATTCGACAACGTACCAAAATTTCAAATGATCTACTTTTTAAGCTCCTTTTTTTTAAAATCATGATGCAAATATAAAATTAACGGAGAATATGAATTATGTTTAAATTTAAAGAAAAAGGGATTATTTAAAGAATCATTCATTATT
Organism: Rhizophagus sp. LPA8_4_AMF; assembly: GCA_021464525.1. Lineage (NCBI taxonomy): Eukaryota > Fungi > Glomeromycota > Glomeromycetes > Glomerales > Glomeraceae > Rhizophagus > Rhizophagus sp. LPA8_4_AMF. The sequence goes on from JADRCO010000478.1 coordinate 2,128, forward strand.
TTAATTATATTTTACATAAATAAAAGGTCAAATTGATAATTGTCTAGTTGCGTGTAAAAATAAAAATATTCACTGATTAATTATATAATTTAGGAAACGATATTCAATTCATTGTTTTAAAAAATTGTCTAAAAATATGTTTCCAAGTAGTGAAATATACTGTAAAGGAAACTCATTCGGAGGTCTTGTATTGGTACCTTCAGAAGAAAGTCAACTTACTCCATGGCCAATAAGCGTAACAGTCTTAGTTCTCAATATGGTAATGTTATATCCTACATATAAATGGAATAGGTTCAGCTTTATTTCAGCATTATGGGCCGTTATTAGTAGTGCATTGTCTCTTTGGCGTGTATGTAGTGCAAAGCAAGGTCCAATGATTGTTGCATATAATATGCCTTTCAACTTACCTTTAACAATTGGATCCAATATTATCAGACTTACCCTTGAAGATGGAACCAAAGGATTTAAAGAAAGGTGGAAAACGTTCTTTAAAGTAATTAATGGAAAAAGTCCTCAGTATACAACTTCAAAAACAGATGATTGGATAGAATCGGATTATCAAAATGATAAAAATGGAAAATCATTTAAAATTTATTACCGAATTGAAGAAATATCAAGATTGTTCGCATTAATAGTTGCTTTCATGGCTATGATGTGGGGCGTAATTCGTGTGTGGGAGTGGTGGCTTCCGTTTGATGCTATAAATGATGAAATATGTTTGGCTAGTTTTCCAAAAAATGTTCATACTTCCATAGAAATACCATCATGTGGATATAATATTGCTGATTGGGGCCAAGCTAAAATTTATAATTGTATTCAATTTGAACCAGCTGTTGGATGGTTTCTTATTATTGTGTATACAGCACTATGTGCAGCGGTACTCGTAGGAATGATTGTAATTCGCGGTTATTTCATCTGGGCATTGGGTGGTGTTGGATCTGCAATCTTGATAGTTATCTCTGGGTTACAGTCAACGTATTCAACGAATAGTTACTGTGTTGAGTTTATTGCAAAATTGATGAGATTACCTTCAACACAAAAACCACAAATACTTAGCCACCAAAGTTTGATCAACCTGTGGTGGTATCGATTTGGTTTAGTACAATGGGTAATCCATCTGTTTACCATTCACGGATGAAGCTATTCAGTAGAAAGTAGAAAGAGTATAATGACATCATTAAATGAAATATTTTTTTGATAACATATTAACATATTATCGCTATTAGTTACACTAAAAAGGTTATACTTGTATATTATTTATTTATTGTTTAATTAAAATATAACGTTAATTTAATATTTATGGTTCATATTTTTTTACTTTTTTTGTTTTAAAAGATTTGAATGAAATAAATATAATGTTATTTCCTTTAAAAATTTTTTTATTTGACAATAAAATTTAATATTTTGCTATACTCTTCATATTTTATCATTTATTACTTTAAAAAAATGTAAAGTTTATGTTCATTGAATCATAATTTTGAATAATAAATTATTTTATATTTCAAGAAATATTATTATTAAAGGTCAAAATAAGGAAATTATAATATTAACTACCAAATCAGTATACTAATATAATTTACTCTTTTAGGAATTAATATAACAAGAATTTGAACATAAATAAATGAGTTTGAAATCTTTTAAAATTTAAAATTTAAATTTCTTTTTTTTTTTAAAAAAAAAAAACAAAAATGAAATTAACAAATTCAGAGAAGGAAAACATTTGACATAAAATTTTTAAATATATTAATATAGTAAAAAAGTTAAATTATTGATCATTAATTTTTTATAAAAGCTCAAACATGAAAATTTGTTATATAAATACAGAGATCTAGGAAACATCCTATCTATTCAGTCCATATACTTTGATTTATTTAGTAAGATTAAAGAGTGAGATAACCTTAAATATCTATCAAATAATTACTATAATGCAAATATTACAAGAATATAATAAATCAAATATTTATAGAATCGATAAATTATGGTCATAATTCTGCTGTTATATATATAAATATTTAATTTAGAAATATTAATATGTTATAAAATTTTAATGATAACCTAATCAATCCTATCCAATCCTTATAATTTTATTAATATTAAATAAATATTTGTTTAAATTAATTTATATAAAATATAAATAAGAGCTTTTTTCCTTGAGATATGGCTGATATGCGGACTTTCATTATTCCAACTTCTGCAACTTGTTTAGATATTTTAAATCCTAGACTGTCAACAAAATTTTTTTTTATACATATATACATTATATTTAACTTTACAAAAACAACAATCATAGTATAATTATTATTATTCTTTGCAAAAAATATTATTAAAATATAATAATAATAGTAAAAATATATAATGTTCCAGTTCATAAAGTTAAAGAAAATTGAAAATTTTATTTTGATATTTTATTATTATTGATTATTTAGATTATTCTGAAAATGAAGATGGCCTAACTGAAATTCAATTAAAGATTAATATGAATCAAAAAAAATCATACTGATAACTTTAAAATTTACAAATTATATTATCAATATTTGAAAAAAACATTTAAATCTTTAACAATTATTTATGAAAAATTTAACTAAATCCTATTGAAATCTATTGGCAACAGATCTTGCAATCTGTAAACTTATATCAAGTTATCATATGATATTTCTCAAAAAAATATTTATATAGTCTTTAATATCAAAAATATTTAATATTCTATACTATTAGTGCTACAAGATTTTATAAATTATATATAAATAAAACCCAAACGGTCAAACAAGCATATAAGATTTAAACATATTAAATTTTCCTCAGGAGTATTGTTGCCTAAAATTGCTAAATAGAAAACTAACTTAATTATCACTAATGTATATGAAAAATAAATCCCCAGAAAAATTAATCACGCAGTCATGTGATAAAAGATTTATTCATGATGGAAATTTTCAAATCAATTTTATTTACTAATATGAATAACATGAATGCACTGCTATGGATACCATTCTCAGCCTTAAGGCAAGAAGTTTAAGCATTTCAAAGAAGACCTATTACAACTTGACTCCCATCCATTCAATTAAAGTAGTATGAAACATTTGTTAAATTATTCAATCACATCTTTAATTGATATCATATATAAATATATATCAAAAACATTAAAATTCATTGATATTTAAAGTTCACATCAATAATTAAACTAGTTTATTTTAATAATTCCATAGTTTCATTAATAATAATAGATTAAGTGTTCACTTCTCTCGAATCACCATCCACAATTTTATAGTGAGATTCTAAAAAAAGTCAAAAGTTAAACATAGTTTTAGTTTATATACAAGTGTAAGTTAGAAAACTTTATTATTTTATAATATAAAAATTACCAAATATAATTTGGAAGCACTCACATTTGAATTTATATAGTGCAACATTATCAGATCGAATGCATCATTTGGTCATAATTATAAAGTGTGTTTTTCAAATTAAAGAATTATCTAGTTTACAATTAACTTTGTTCATAATTACAAACTGGAACCCACGGACATAATTTGAAAGAAGTTTTAAAAAATATTATTCTTAACACCCTACTAATTTCCATAATTGTGTTAACCTGGGATCAGGCTAAAAATAGAAAAAATTTTCAAGCTATAGACCAAAAAAAAGATTTCTTATGAAAATTTATATTTCCTGACAAAAACTCCAAAACATTAAATGTACAGATATTTCTCAAAAATTCTGGATTTTGTCAGAAATTTTTCATCATTTTAGGCTTTGATACTTAATACCATTTTATACTTCAAATATATATATATATAGATATATTTAAAAACCTGATTTTTTAAAATTTGTGATTATTTAATAGTAAAAAGTTATAACCAAAAATGCATCTTATTAAGACATACAAATTTTGTAAAATTTATTAATAATAATATAAAATATAGAATTTATATAAATTTAATTTATACTAGCATAAATACTGTATGTACTGATCATTCTTAAATCATATTACTACATTTTTAAGGTTCAATATTGCCTTTCAACATCCGTGGTAAAATAAACATCATTTTAGTAGGAAAGATTGTGTTGCAGTAAAATACTTAAGACAGCAAGGAATTCGTGCAACTTTTAAAATCAAAGAAGTATTAGAAGAGTACTTTTTACTTCAAATATCACTATATCACTATTTTAATATAAAAACAAATTTATTTAGAATACTTATATTTTATTATTACCATAAATACATTAATTTGTCAATTTCTAAATACCAAGCTGATGGAAACAACCTATCTGTATTATAGCCTATAATAATATCTACTAACATTTTCTAAATTATAACTGAAAAATGATAGAATAAGATAGGTTTCTTACAAATTATTAAAATGTTAAAATATAATAGATAACATCCATACCCATACAAAATTCATAAATAATAGTTAAAATTGGTAAAAATGAAAAACATGAAGGCAAGATGGAATTATCGATTGATAAAAAAAATATGAGAAAACCAACTAATCAACTGCACTATACCTTAAGAGTGATGCAACTTGATTGAAATTTTTCATTTTTTGACATAATACCCATAATACCTTAGTTACTGGTCCGTCACTCAACGTCAAATTGTGATGCAGATCTTTATATAAGTGACATCAAATGCCATATTTTTGACTCAAAAATCACACATATAAAAATCTGATGAAATAAATTATAGATTACAATTAAATTTTTTAAATTAAGAATAATTTGAGTTCAAACAAAAGATTTTAAATAATATAAATAACAAAAGATTTTAAATAATATAAATAGAATTTATCATACCAATAATAATATTATGAGAAGAATTAGTCACTTGATTAAATTTATTGAAAAATATTTTTAATTCTAGTAGTAAAGAAATCACTGTCACAGGAGAAAATATTACAAAGAAGTCTACTTTGAAAGATACTCCAAAAAAATGGCTGGTGAGGAAGGTACATAATTATTCCTCCTTAAAGATCAATAGCCACATCTAGATAATGCTATTGGAGGCTTGGAATTGCCTTTTCAAACCATCCTAATATTTAATGATAGATAGTTGGAAAAAAGAAGTAAATATCATATGATATAAATATTATATTGAATCCTTAACTTATAGTTCAGGTTTGCACCATGCATTAACAACTTTAAACCTATAATTGGACTTATTATATAGAATCAAATTTCACAGATAATTTTATGTATACCCAAGAAATTTCAGCAAACTTTATAAATGATATGTAATATAAGCAGAACAAAATTCCAAACCACTGTATTGAAATTTTATCTCTGAACATAAATTTGATATCAATTTTTTTAAAAAAATCCTATTGACAATTATTAACTACCATCAAGACATCAAGTGGCCCAACATTATTAAATTGACTTTAAATAGATCCTTATAGCTTTAGCAACTAAAACATTAAATCATCTGGAAGGGATGATATGGTCACAGTGGAAATTAATGTAATCACACAATGCCATTTGCTTAAAAGGGCTGCTTATGAGGAGTTGTTTATAGAAGACCAAAGAAAAAGACAAAAAATAAAGCAATAGCAAAAAAGCAAAAAGGATTAACACATTGCACTGTATATTCATATAGTTGGATGTGACAACAATCAAATTTTCTGTATATGTGAATATTCATGTATAACAGTATAATGTAATCAATTTACAGATGGTTGGGAATAATTACAGTACTATTCAAACTATCCAAAAAATATAAAATACGTTAATTTTCAAACTTGCCTGAATCCAAAGTTCTCATAGGGTTCGTGCAGGGGACTTTAGGCATTTAGCAAAAAAGTTTCAAACAGGAGACTTTATATATTATAAATAAATAAATATACTGACTGATGAACAGTTAAGATTACAGTAAAGAATAGCCAGCTATTACAAATACAACTGGCAAAAATCTCCTAAGTGACACAAACTAACAAAAAAATCAAAGGGAAAAGAGTAATTCGTTTTTCTGATGATGAACCAAAAAAGTAATTCCAGTTTGGAGAATGACAGGTCAGAAAAAAGGTAAACAGAAAGAGAAAAAGCCAGGGTTTGTTTGATTTCAAATAAGCTTGTTTGTTTGATTCAATAATTCCAAAATGACACTAATTTTTTCTGATTTTGGTCATATTTAGTCTGAAATGAAATTAATTTCAAGGATGAAAGTTCAAAAAAAGGATTTAACACCGTTTGGTATCACATTATAGCTGGTATGACAACTTCTGTTAGTACTTCTATAAAATATCAAAAATTGTTGTTTCAACAAGAATAAAACAAAAACTGCGAAACATTCAGTAATGTGTCGCTGAAAATTAGGTAATAGCTTAACCGACTAAGCCGCGGCTGATAAATAATTTTAATATTTATCTTTAATTGTATTTGTATTTTAAATAATATTCATTATGTTTAAAGTTTTATACATTATTATAAAAAATGTAACAAAACAAAATAAAGATTTGCAATTTGGATCTAACCTATCTTACTAAATTTCCTGTTGGAGTGTTGGGAATAAGTCAATTTTATCATCAAAGTTTCAGTAATTGATTATTTTAAGTTTTTAAACTTTGAAATTTTATTTTATTTTTTTCATTTTAGAATTGACTACATTTTAGAAGTTTTGATATTTTGTGATTTAACCCAGACGATCGTATTTAATTTTAATTCCGGCCAAATTTATAATTTCGATCAGAATTAATGAAGTCACGTGCAGCCATTTGTCGTTATTCTCACTGACCTACCTTCTGATCTCAATATTTATACATTTATTTTCTGCAATTTTTTTAGACTTTTTCTTCTGCTCACAATATGACAATAAAAGAGCCAAATTGCAAAGATACTATTATCGTATGGCCTCATCAACTTTCGAGGAGTAGCTCCTCAATAACCACCAGTTTTTACTTCTAAGACGTCGGCGGCTCTTGCTTAAATTGACTGAAAGATCATGGATGAATAGAACTGAATCACTCTGGATGGGTATGTGGTTTCAATTATTCAACAAATACTATGTCGTATCATTACTTTTGAGTGTTTGTCTATTAACAACCATATTTTATTGATAACAAGGGCGTTCGTGAAATGTTGCATTTTTATATTAGCAACTTACCGCCGGAGCGGAATTACTGGTTCGTGATTACAACAACTTTTACTTTTAAGTATCCTATGTCGGTAATGTAAAAAGAACGCGTAAGATTAGATTAAACTTTATGAGAAGATTGATTACTTACATCCAGTGGCATTATCAATTGTAATCATACACATTATCGGCTTACATTATCGGCTTTCAAATTCTTAATGTATCTACGTCCACGTCTTCATTTATTAATACAATTTGACGTGCAAAGCCCTTCGCATCAGATCAAACAACACTTTTCATAAATTTTCATGTCTGTGTAGAAATTATGTATAAAATACAATTATTTTGAACTATAGTGAATAAGTTCGTTTGTAAAAGTGTAAATTCACATTATAAAATTTTTCATTAATTCATTATAGTGTACAACTGTACATTATTTTGAACAGTAAATCAGTATTAATCATCCATCCACTTGTTAATTACATATTAAAATGGAAAATTGTTTTATTAATTAAATTTGCATTAAATCGTTTCAATTTCTTTAAGTTTTACGAGTTTACAAAAATTATTCGTTTCATACAAATTAATTATAAATTTATAAATTGTATTATGAATATTCTATTAAAGTAAAAAAAAAAAAAAAAAAAAATTATAATGTCTAAATTCTAATAATAAATTAAAATACGTTTATTATATTATTAAAAGTCTATTATTATCAAAGAATTTCATTTCATAATTTTTTGTTTTTTATTTGATGTATTTTGTCTTGACTCATTTTTGAGAATCAAATTTGATTTCTTTTCAAATTCTTCATTATTATGTATAATTTGGGGTTTATTAATATTATTAATATTAGAATTTTCGGTAGATAATGATTCCGATAAATAATCATTTAAAGATGAAGGGATTTGAGATAAAAAAATATTATAATCTTCTTGTTTAATAAAAAAATCACATTTATGAAATCCTGCTTTTACAAGTTGATCACTCGTAATTCCTTCGTTAAATAATTTAAGTAACCTATTACAACCAAGTCTATTTCTTTGCTCTATTTTACTTTTAATGTTTAATTTGTTACGAATAAATTCAATTACCCAAATTTTAACATTTTTAATATTCTTTTCAGGATTATTTTTTATTTCTTCACCAACTTTTAAGAGATCATCATAAATCTGAATAAGTGACATTAAATGTAATAAATTATAAGATTCAAGTGCTACACGGAATTTTTCATATTGTAATTCTTGTTTTTGCCATTGATAAATTCTAGCTTCAGCAGAATTTTCATCTATTATTTTAATAGGTTCAACTGATAATTCATTAATAATATTTATTATTTTCGATTCTGATTGATTAGAAATAATAAGTGCATCATCGTCATTAACTGGTGGACGTAATAAAATTTTACTTAATTTTCTTCCTTTTTTTAACAATAAAAACTGTAAAGGATCTAACTTATTATTATTATTATCATCATCTTTCTCAATATAATTAATTTTACGTTTTTGAGCTTTGCTTTTGTTTGACTTTTCTATATCATCATTCTTGGAATTTTTCTGATTAACATCTTTGAACTTGTTATTTGTTTGTTTACACTTTGATACGGTAATTCCGTTTGAAATCTTACGTGCTTGAGCTTTTTCTTTCTCTTTTGTTAATATTTTTTCTGGAGGTTTTATTTCCATCGTCATTGATGACGTTGAAGATAATGATGATGTCGTTACTGCTACTGATGATTCATCAAAGTTATTAATTTTCATAATCCGTTTATTAATATCATCATGATAATCTATTATTCTTACTGAAGATTTTGTATCTGAAGAAACTATAGTATCAACTTTACCAGTAATAGTAATATTAGCATCATATTTACCAAAAGAATTATTATTTTTAATAATCCATTTATCAATATCATTACAAAAATCTTTAACGCTTACTGAAGCAAGAACTTCTTTTGTTAATTCATCAATTATATCGTTCGAATAAACCATTGAATCTACTGTACCAGCAGTAGTAATATCGTTAATTGAATTATTTTGTAATGATGTAAACTTTTGTAATTCATTCTTTTTTTTTTTTTTAGCATAAAAAAAAGAAAAAAAAAAAAATAATTATTTAATTTTTTAAAAAGAAAAAAAAAAATAAAGAATTATAATTAATAAATTAATTAATTTAATTTACCCGTAAATTAATATTCTGATTTGATATTGATTCATATTTATTTTTATAATCTTCAAGTTCATTTATCACGCTATTTAATTTTAACTATAAATAAAAAAAAATTCAATTATTAATTATTAATTACAAAAAAAATCAGCAAATTATTAATTAACAAAAATTAATAATTATTACGATAATTAAAAAATTAATTATAAATATAATTTACCTTCATATCATCTAACTCGGCCTTTTTCTGTTGTAATGACTAAAAAAAATTTATTAAAAAAATTATATATTTATATATATATTAATTTTTAAATCCAACTTTTTCGAAAAAAAAAAATTCAAAATACATTTACCATAAAATCCGATGAAAATTCTTCAAATGATTCATTTAAATCAAAATATCCATAACCTTCATTTTTTTTATATGATACTCTAACAGCGTTCCTTTCAAAATAACATGTTTCAACTTTATGGTCAGTTTTTATCCAAATAAGAGAAAGTGCGTCTGAAATTATATTCTTATTATATTCAGAAATATTAATTTTCTTTCCACGAATTTTTGAATTAAAAGATGTAGGAGTTCTAATTGACATCATTACCCTATCGAACAAATACTTTTTTTTAAAAGCAAATGTAAAAAAAAAAAATGTTAAAAAAATATTTTATTATTTAACAAATATTTAATGATAAAAAATTATAAAAAAAATTACTACCTTGATTTTATCGTAAATATGGAAGAGAATAGATGATTAAAAAAAATTGAAGTACTGAATAAAAAAAAAAAATAATAATAATAATGAATTATGCGTGTAACGATAAGTAAAACGAGGATAAAATTTTGAGCGGTAAAAATGTCCCCCTTGATACTTTGCATTAATCTTTATATAGTATACATATAGGATGATGTTAAATATGTTAAATAATAATGCACGTGGTGCGTTAAATTGCTTTCGGGTGTGTTGAGTTTGTCACATTGCAGGTTGCATAAGGTTCCGTGTAATATTATTACAGGGGCGTCAAACAGTTTTATTTACATGAACATCATATATGGAATAGTATATACTATTTTTGTTATTTTTATCGAAAATTGATTGGATGAAATGTCTTAAATAAATGTTATGCAATTTAATATAAAAATTTTATGAAATTTAATAATTTTAGGTTAATTTTATTTCCTAAAGGAATAACTAAAACGTTTCATCCTTTCACATTTATTACACGTACATTTTGCATTAGCTTCAATGTTATCAACAAATAATATTTTACTTACTATTCGATTATTCATAATGATTGAATGATGAATGATTTATAGAAATCAACAGATGATCAGATGATCTCTAAAAAGTTCCCAACTTCCCTTGTTACGCATTATTGTTACAATTCTATATATAGATTAATCTTGATTTTAACAAACATTTTATAAATTTTTTAATTATTATATAAATTATATAAATAAATTCAATGAATATTCTTTTTTCTTAATATAAATCTATTACTAGAAAAATGGAAGAAAGGGAGTGTGCATAGACTTGAAGAAGAATGCAAAGAATTTAAAAAGATGTTATCGATAAGTCATTTAAACCTCATTCAAGATTATGCCAATAAAGATTTTTCTTGGCATAAAGATTTTTCTTTTTTGATAGAATGCGATAAGAACAATAGAAGTTTTTGTTTGAAAAATTTTATAACGTCTAGATGACAACAATATTTTTTTTTTTAAAAGACTATAAAGAAAATTATGTTTTTATTGATCGCGTAAAATCCCGATTAAGTTTTAATCTTAATCTTAATCTCAATCTCAAATCATGGTTTCTCATAACCCGTTCCGATAAAATCTTGTTTCTATATAAAAGTCTGATCCTTTTCCATATTTTTGGAATTTTTTCCAATTACATTAGATTCAATGTAATAAATGCACGAATGCAAAAGTACAAACAATGGATGTTATTGTCGAAAAAACAACCATAATGATTATCCGCTAAGGGTTTATTAATTAAAAATGAATAACTGCAAAGAACACATGATTTTTTGCTTATAGCAAGAAGGTAATATAATTTTACTATATTCGTTTTTAATCAAAAAAATCCTTTGTTCTTGTTTTATACGAATTCATGTGTTGATGATCTCATAAAGTAGATCATTTTCAACTATTCTGTTACACATATATATTGATCCCAAACTAAAATTAGCACCTGGTCACGTATGAATAGTATGATACATAAGCTATATAAATACAGTCTTACAAAGTTTTTTTTTATCATTTTTGAACTTATTATTTTTTAAGAGAAACTTTATAATAAAGTAAAAGACTAGCATAGTGCAGTTGACGTGGACTATCGTTAAAAAAAAAAAAAATTCGATATTATTTATTAGTTATTAATCATTTTATTTCGTTTATTTAAAATTTATTTAAATAAAAAAAAAACTTTTTGCTCCGTATTATATTTTTTACTTGTTTTTTTTTTTAAATACTTTTTCTCTTTCCTTCCCCCTTTTTTTTATGTATTTGATTATATTTTCTTATTCATTTTCCTATTCATTTTCTATAACAATTCGTTCGATTTATCTAATTTTTGGATTGATATTAAATCATATGGTGCGTTAAAAAAAAAAAATCATCATTGTTCATTTATACTAAAAACGAATTCATAGTAATGTATTTTATATACATATATAAAAACAGAACATGACGCGCCATAATACGTCACATACAGAAAAGTATAATACTAGTATGGGTAATCACAGACAGGTATCTGATACACATATATTTTTTTAATTATTACGTCCGGGAAATTTGGTTGGCGAGTGAAAAAAAAGGGTAATGCGTGAATTTACAACCTAAAAAAAAAAATATATATATACTGTATATGTATATATTTGATAAAATTTTTAATAACTTTCCTAATCAATATTCTTTTTGTTCTTTTAATATAACTTATTAGGGTGATTCCGTTTATAATACAACATCAATAAATTGGGATGAGGTAAAAAGAAAAGGAAAAAAAAAGTTTTCTATTTTTTTTTTTTCTTATCTCGCTTTTTTTGATTGGATAATCATAAGACAAAGAATAATCTGCACATATTTCTGCATATACATACAAAAAATAACAATAATTTTTTTTTTCATTATTATATAGGAAATGCAAGATGAACAAATCATTGCTGATGAAACCACAATAACGGCTAAATCTAAAAAGGTAATTATTAAACAATTTAAGATATAATTGAGAATATTTTTTTTATACAAATATCCTTTTATATTATTTTTAATGATAAAAAAAATTTTTTTTTTAAATTTTCTTCATAATATGGGTAATCAACAGAAAGATTTTCTCGAACGAAACAAACAATCCGTTCAATCTACATCTAAATCAACTTTTACAAAAAGACCAAGAGAAGATTCTCCTTCTTCTCAAAACGGTCGTCAATCATCTACAAAAACTGATAAAAAGAAAAACCATGGAGTTCCTTCTTCATCAACACATTCTAATTACTCTCGTTCTTCTGAAATCGCATTACGTGAAGAAGTTAAGAAATTGAAAAGGATCTTATTAGAACGTGATGATTGGTTAAGAGAAAAAGAAGCTGAACTATTAGATGCTGAAGATATTATTGATGCTCTACAAGACCGTGTTCGTTCTGTTGAAGCTCGTAACCGTGAATTACAAAGAGAGAATGAAATCATGAGAAATTATATAGAAGAAGAAAATGCAAAAAAAACATCTCCTGCCAATGAATTCAATATATATATTAGTTCTATGATGAACGAAATTCGTGGTGAACCTGCTTCTTTGGAACGCGTACAAGAAGAAGAAGATCATTTGCAAAAAGAAAATGAATTCACGAATTATACAGAGGATGGGAATGAAAGAAATTAGGGATACTCAAAATATTCAAAGAATTTCTCTCTGGAAAATTGAAGATGGAGATCTTGTATTCATGAGTCGACGTTTTTTTTTGGATGTTTTTATTTAAATTATTTTTTTTTTACTTTGGGGATTTTTTTGGGATGTAAAATACACTTGGAATATTTTGTATAATTATTATTATTATTTACGGTACTTTTATTTTTTTTTCTTCTTAAAAAACAAAAAACAAAAAAAAAATTATTTTGTATATTGTATACTAAATTATTGCAATACTTTCAATTTTACCTTCAATAATGAACTAGCATGTTAAGAAATATAGATGTTTTTTTTTTAAAAATAATTATTTGGCGCTTTTTCTTTATATAAGTAATACAAATTATTTCAATTAGTATTTAAAAAGTGTAACCATTTTTTTATTCATGTATTTTTATGAGATTAAAATATTAGCAATTTTCCATATTATTTTTGTATTATACATTTAGTTGTCAGCATTAATAAATTTATTAAATTTACAACACTTAATTAATTGACAAAATAATAAAGTGCCTGACTAAGTTAAGAACTATCACACACTTTATGTAATGTGATCGTAATAAATATTTATATGTCGAAAACATCGTTATTATTGTTTTACAACGTCGGAAAGTGACGCAAAAAGAAATTATTATTTTTACAATGAATAAATTTTTATTGATTAACAAATTATTTATTAAATAACGTCATCATGAGGAAACAATTTAAGTCGGTTACATATTTGGTTACATATTATAAAATTATTTTTGTAAAAAATATTGGTCTATAACGATCGTAACCTTTAATTATAGTTATAACATCTATTATATACTGACTCACGCAATGAAAAAATCAAGATAAAATCAATTTAAATAATGTGTGGAATTTCTCTAGTCAACTTAATTAATTGATATTAAATCTTCAGTATGTTCTATTAAAGTAGTCGATTTATCGGTAAGCGAGTTTTGCGATTTTCCAAAGATTGTGCTTCCACTCGTTATCCCATCCCTTTCTTAACCTTTCTTCAATCTCTCATTACCAAGTTCAATCTCCAAATTTTCAAATGAACGCTTAATGTTCCACAAATCTAAATACCGTTCTCGCAATTCCTAAAAAATTGTTAGAATCAATGTTTTATCACAGATCTTGTAATCTACAAATTGTTAATAACGAGGACAAGTTAATCGTATTTACCACTGATCACTTCTGAAAATCCCATATACTGTATATTTGCTGCTGTTGTGACCTCCTACATAAAGTCTCAGGTTAAAATAGCAAATGTGCTTCTGTGGATGGCACCATAAATAAATTTGAAAAGTTCAGAAATGAACGACGCGAAACTCATTTTCAACTTATTCTCTCGTTATTATTAACATTTCCATTGAATATCTGCAAAGTTAATCGAGCAAACCCAGCGTGAACCTACACGGACCTTACAAAGTGATAAAAACTTTGAAATAGTAATAATAATTACCTATCACTTTGTTGTCGGCATTCTAAACATTTTTAATTTTTATCTTCGCGTATCATCTCTCACGTATCGCACATTTTGTTTTTAAAAATCGTTTCTGATAAATAATTCTCTTTGTTCATATAAAAAATATATTTTGCATTACATGCATTGCATTTATACAATTCGATCAATTACATCAAACATGATAATAACACGATAATAACACGATACTAACACGATATAATATATTACAGTTTATATATACCTGTATGTACAAATAAAAAAAAAACTTTTTTAGATTCATTTTGTATTCGTTGTGTTCAATTTACTTTTTCTTTCAAATTACTAAAATTTAAGCAATAAAACAAAATTGTACACATTCAAATTTCAAAATTTCGCATGATTCTCATGATTTTCACATTATGTATTGTCTATTATAATATTCATTGATAATTTCAAAATTGTACAAGTTACTAAAAAAATGTTAATAGACATTCTATTTTAGGATTGGGAATTCTAAAAAATTAAAAATAAAGTTACTTCAAATTACCGTATTTTAATGTCTGCTGGTAAATTACGGTATTTATAAGAGAAAATTATTATTGAGTTTTTATTGACAGATAATAAAGGTAAAGTGTAATAAAGGCAAAGCGTATAGAGGGGAAATCGGAATTGAGTAAAAAAAAATAGTTATTACCAATCAAAATAAAAAAAGATTATCCATGAAACACAGTTATGTAAAAAAATAAAAAAAAATTTAAATATTTCTTTTTTTGTTTTTAAACTTTACGGTGAATTCCGGGAGACCAACAGAAAAATTTGCTATTATTAGAAACTTTTTTAAAACTTATTGTACAATTATATATTAGGAATTATTAAAAATTTTATATTATTATGTTTTAAATTTTTTAATGTCATAAATAAGTTTCAATATTTCCAAATTGTTTACAAATAAAGACTAGGATTGGTCAAAGATTTCTTTAGAGTCTAATCATTTAATTCGATAAATCTTCTTTTTTTATTAAGAATTCTTTCTTTGACGATAGATTAAGATACAAGTATAATGTATTTGTAATATTATTAATAATCAATGTTTTGTGTTCTAATGAGTAATAAGGTTTTAGTGTCATTATAAGTTACTGTATTTGTTTATTGATCATGAGAAATTGTTTGAATTAATTTGTGGAATTTTAACCACCCTTTTTTGGTTTTTTGTAAAACTTGATAACTAGATTGGCGTTATTTAACAAGTAAATAAAAATTATTTTACCTTGTTATGAATTATCTAATATTTTATTTTTGAATCATACCTTGTTATGAATTATTTAATATTTTGTTATTTGAAAATGCTAAAATATAAAATAAAAACAAGTATCCTACATTATATTAATTTTTCTTGTTACCAATTATTTTATTAGCCAAATTTAAATTACACGAAGTTTATCAGAAATGTTTTTACTTTTTAGGTCAAATTCAACTCTTAATTAATTCTCGATTAATAATTTTTGCTACGGTGAAAATGATTGAAGCCTTGAATTTACTAAAACGTTTAAGTTTCTTTAGAAAAATTTATAACTATTTGATAAAAGGAGAAACAATGGATTCAAATGAAAGAAATTAGCAATTAAACTCGATAGGTAAAATTTAAACCTAATTGAGTTGAAATAAAATCACAACTCTAATTGTTAGAGATTACGAAAATGGTCAGTATCTTAGTATTTCACACTCATTTTTTTTTATTATACTACTTCGCTTGAGAACAATTAGGTCTAATAACATACTCTCTCTTTTTACTCAGTTTTGATGCCAGTTTTTACTTTCTCCAACCATTCTTTATCTGAAGGCGGATGAGGTTTTTAGTTTCTTTTAAGAGATTTAAAAGATCGATTCCTCGGCTTTTAATTCTATGAAAATGTAAAAGTATTTTTAATGTTAACCCTAATAGATTAACGGGCATATATAAAAATTCGCATTATTGGATATGATGTTATATACGGGTATAAACTATAACATTACATAATTTTTTTGCATGTATAATTTTAACTCTCAACAACCTACAATTATAATAGGAGACAGACTCCGACATTACATACATGATACATGAGAGATTTTATTCATAATAAAAATTATGGCGTATAAGTGTAAATTTTTTCTTTTTCGTGACCATAACTATGAGTCCCGTGATAAGCGATCTTCAAACATTATAGATAAACTTTTCCGTTTAATTTCTCTTATACTTATTAGTTGTAATCTCAATATGTCTTTCGATACTATAAATAAATAAATAAATAGATAAACTTACCATAATTCTATTATAAATAAGCGCAGTTAGAATGTTGTTGGTAGTACTTCAAAAAAATTTGTAGATTATACAGTATACCTCAAACTTCTCTCAAGCAAACTTTCTCAAACTCTCTTATCTCAAAAGCTAATTTATTTTAAAGAATAAATTTTATCTCAAAAACTAAAAAAATTAATCGCTTTTATAGAAACAAAATAGCAATATCACTAAATTGTTTGATTCTAGAACAAGCTTTTAATGACATTTTTAATATGCTCATTAGCAACTATTCTCGACATATATGGTGTTTCCATCAACTTTGATAATTTTAATTTTTACAAACTTCATGGACGTTCTCTTTAATAGAACAGTGAAGGAATTAACAACATGAATATTTGGGATGTTAAATCCGACTTAATGATTAATCAAGCTTGTCAAAATACTAAGACGACGACGACTTTACATTGTCATACAATTACTGTCAAGTCACAAACTGGTAAGTGTCTCCCTAGCTACTGGACAAAAACGAAGCGAATATCAAGGTATATTTTTGCCACCAGATTGAGCTCAAACACCACTTTTCCTTATTGACGGAACGACGGTTATATATATATAGTGACACTCTCCTTTTTCAAATAATAGAATCCATTAACACAACCAATAAAGATGACGAAAGCTATTTCAACCATGATAATCTTGAAGTGTTGATTACAAAAAAATGTCCACTTTTGCACCTCCCAAACTTTATCCCAACCCGCAGAATATATTATCCTGCAAATCTATCAGTAGTGACGAATTACCAGATATGCGCTTAGATGACAAATTCATCACTCTTATGGGTCGTAAGCTTGTTGACTTTATTTGAAAATAAAAAAAAAGTCCTCCATGGCAAGATAAGAGCATGGCCAATGCGCAATAATATCTTCATAACATATGCTGTGTGTTCATTACAGCCTTACAGGAGACGGATGAAAATATATTTGTTTGGAACCAACAATTGATACTAACTTTGTAGACCTCGTTGACAGAGTAAATGAAAGTTTTATTACAATAAAATCGGTTGAATTAGCCAGATTAGAAGCAAATCCCTTATCTTTAGAGTTCATTGCACAAGTTTTCCACCTTATCCTCCTTAAAGAGAGAATCGATATTACACAACCGCGATTATCTCCTTGCACAAATTAATGGTGGACAAGAAAATATTTAAGGGTATTTGAATTCCTTTAAATTTAAATTCACCAATACGAAAATAATTATAATCTATTAAGTCAGCTGAATACTTTGCTCTTACAGACTCAGTTGCTTGGTAAAACACGTGTACGCAATTGATAAGGCCAATGTAACTGTTAAATTTCTCTGATAAATTCGCAATAAAGTACGTGATCTATTAACACTATTGGTATTGTTTCTTTGTAATTGCTGGTAACCGGTATTAAAGCAATAAATGAAATAAATAAAATCTATCAGATCGCAAATGCGAATTTCGATGGATTTTAAGATTCAAATCGATTTATTTATTATATCTAAAAATTTTGACGTTCAATAAAGTTGTAAGAAGCTGCAAGAGTAAGAGTTTAAACGACCTCCATAAAACTTATACCTTATTCTTCTTGTTTCAGTTCAGCGGAAATTATGGTACTCTGGCCACAAGGTACGGTATCACCAGTTAAATAACTTCGAATATCTATTGGCCTGGAACTATTTCAAAAATTTTTAACTGAGTCGTCGTCAAACCATAAGACCGTAAGGCCGGCCTTCAGGCAAAACTCGGTATGATTTATTTTTTTTATTTATGCCATTTATACCAATATTTTAAAAGAGTTAAATAGTAGAAAAATTTTTCTCATAGTCAATTTTAAAGTTAAGCATATTTATTCATTTCAAATTCATTAAATTTTTTAAAAATCAATTGATTGAATAAGTAAATTCTTTCATTAAAATTAAAATTTTTGGATTTATTATTTACTTTTATTGTGAAATATTTTTTAAAAGGATTCTCAGAATATTTTTATAAAGAAGTTATTAATGAAACAAAATATTTTATATAGAGAAATATACATAGAAAATTATATTTGTAATTTACTTAATAATTATAAGTATTTTAATTTTATATTATACGAATTAAAATATGAATATTTTTTTTTGAATTTTATAGTTTCTCAGTATTACGGCCCTGCCACTAAGGGACTTCCGAAGAAGTGCACTATGCTCCGCCCGTAAAAATAAACGCATAGCACCATGCCGTACCACAACCGACCGGTTCTATCGCAGGACTGCAGCAAAAGCTGGTACCCACGTGCTTACCAAAGGCAAGCGCCTATGCCCCAACCCACGCATAGAACTATACCGCCCTCCACCCCTCCACCGCCACCATCACCATCTACCACCACCAACAACAACGCAACGAGGAAGAAAGAAAGGAAAGAGATCAAAAGGATATGTAAAAAAAAAGAAAAAAAAGGTCTTTTTATAATATTTTTGGTTGTACAAACTTTGTTGTGTTACGGTCTACAAAAATATGATGAGTCATGATGAGTATCTGTATATGAATGATGAGTCAGATGAGTAGTTTTTCGTGAAATGTTATATTTTCAATAAAGTTAAAACCCGATTTTAGAACAGTTGTAGAAACATCTAGAAAAATTCATATGCTTAAAAACTTCCTATGACTCAGTCGACTCAGACTCGCACTTTTACATGACTCAACATTCATATACTTATCGCTGTTTTCAATTAGTGCGATCGCAACTAGAAGTTACATAAATATTTATCTGACATACAATATTTAAAGAAAAATAATAAAAAAATAATTAACACCAAATATTACATACCGCCTAAAGATGGAACTTACAAAAACGAATTATAAGAACATTATTTAGTAAATGTTGAACAAATAAAAACAAAACCTTCCACATCATTTAAATACATACATTACTCCATGCATATTTAAATCAGCTGCACTTACAAAGAATTGAAAGAATGCTAGTAACGTTCTTAAACATACGCGCGTTTCTTTAAATACATACCCAACTTTATATTTAAAATTCAAAGGAGAGACCTACAAAAAAAAATCCCACCATCCCAAACATACTCACCTTTAGATAAAAAGGCCTCAAATACTCACTGAAATTCACGCCAGCGGTCCAGGGGGCGTTCCCAAAGAAAATAAGAAATTGAAGAGACGTTAGAAACGTTCCCAAATCAAGAAAAAGTACCCTTTCTTCGAAGATGCGTCCAAGCAGTGATGGCAAGTGACCCAAATGACATCAAATGACCTAGGTCATTAGTCATGTGTCATTTGGGTCATTTCGAGGTTAAATGACAAGTTATTTGATAATTTTGGCAACATCATAATAAGCGTAATGTTAACAAAGAAAGAACCTTGTAGATAATTGCGCAATATAAGTCAAAATTATTTACACAATTTCAATTTTCGTTAGGTGAATATATCACGTGATTATATAAATTTGTAATTCTGGCCGGCATCATAGGTTTGGCATTCGGGAGTCATTTGTCATTTGGTCATAAAGCAGTCTCATAATTATAATAAGCCACCGAACAAGTATCGATACGCAGTATATTATGATAAATTTAAAGTTTAAAAATTCATTATACCTCTGCAAATTTTTTTTTTTACCATATCATAATTGTCATATGATCAATATAATCATGAGTCATCTTTTCGCAATTTTCTAAATATCTCATGACTAATCAATTTCATTCACGGACTCTTTCGTGTCTTTTCTTTTCTTAGGTCTCTCTTTTTTTCTCTTTATTAGGATTTCTCTATCCCATTATTTAAATCTTCTTTCAGGCATGTACAGTATGTGGGTGTAGGGCATGTGTGGTGTTTGTTTTCCCTCGTTCCCCTTTCCCTCTCTCGTCCCCCCTTATCCTTTCCCCTCGCTCTTTTCCATTTCCTTTCCCACTCTCGTCCTTTTCCGTTTCCCTTTCTCTCGTCCTTTCCCTTTCCCTTCCCTTTCCCTTCCCCCCTGATCAATGTTGCTGCACCTCAACGTGGTGATCGGGTGGCAACAAGTTTTTTAAAACTTGGCTAAGACAGCAACAATACTCTTTCACTAGGTCTTCTCTTACGGTTCCTTTTATTTATATCTTCTTTTAGGTATGGGTTAGGAGTGTGGGTCGTGTGTTATGCGGGTTGGGAGTGTGGGTTGTATGTTGATGTTAATAGATAATATTCCATCACGGGAATTTATTTTTGTGATGCCGATTGTTAAAGTCTAAAAGATTTTCTATGCCGATTATAACAAGAAGAGTAATATATCCGAAATTTTCATGGACGGTTAATATAACAAAGATTTGATTAAATGATTTCAAATTGCCAGTGGGAATAATCAAGCATACCTTTACATTTTTATTTGTTGAGCAACATGATCTCATCACGAAGAATGATTAACGCGCACTCCTTAAATTACAATAAAAAATTTTAACTCTTTCCTTATGTAGAGATTATCAAGGGGTCCTTTTTTATTGACAATGTATCCAACATATTTCTCTTTATTATTAAGAAAATAGCGATCTGTTATACAATTTAGAGACACTAAATTTAAAATTCATTTTAAAAACGCAAAAATTGTGTATTAATCTACGCAAATCATTAACTCTAAGATCACTACGCTAGAAGTTCGAACAAAAAAAAAAATATTTTAACAATACCAGCTTCAAATGTTAATTATATTATAGACCTATAGTAATTTTTTTTATTACAATATAGTACATGTGGCCGTGATATATAATGACGTTTATATATGGATGATCTGTGCGATAAAAAACTTTTTCCAATTGCCCATTTTTGCGTAAATAAATTCTATTCTACTTTTGTCCTCACATACGCTGGTTTGCACCAATAGCATTTCGCAAAAAAATAGTATATAAGCCGAAAATGTCCTTCACCTCGTTAAAGAAAACAAACTCGCGAACACTTTTCCTGCCCACATATAAAAAAATAGTCTTGTCGTTGATCTCAAAAAAGTTATCAAGGCGGAAAAGGCACCAGAGTTCGACAATTTTCCTGCAGACAAGCTCAGGTGACGATCGCGATGATCCAAGACCAACCCGAATTACTTGCAACAAAAAGATTTCGAAATACTTCCTTGACTTACCAGCGGAAGAATGTATTCATGTCATAGCCGAACCACCCATATCAACTTCCACTTCGAGCCGCGAACAAGAATTACTTGACGAACTCACCTCGTTGAGGGCATTACTCAACAAGTCTGGTTTGTCCATGGTACGTTTTTTTTCCTTATCTGAGGTAACAGGAAACGATGTTTCACGTCAAATTACTCATTGTCTTAACCTGGTTGTTGAATTACAGAGTTTGATGTCGTCGTTAGTCCAAAACGGACGAAGGGTTTCAAGTGGACTGTAAATATCGAACATGCAACTCAAAAACTCCATACGCGCTAAAATCAGACTCCAGCACTTGAAAATGATTGAGCAGCACTCAATATGTTAAATAATAGCAGAAAATAATCCCCTCGAAATGATCAAAACCTTCGTGAAATGCTCCAATTAACGTAGACAATCATTATTAGAGTGACCGGTAATTCTTACTTTGCTCAACTTATCTCTCAAAAACCAAAGGTATGATATGTTATTCAACCAACCTTCTGAACATCTTAGATTTCATCATAACCAATTACTTCGATTTAATATTATTTAAGAAAAATATTTTGTTCAAACTATTAATATTAAGCACCTTATTATAGATAGTTTATCTAATATATACTGTAAATACGAATTACTACCTATCATAATTTGCTGCAAATAATTTCCTCTGGACAAAGCCATTGTAATTCGGACAAAATTTTCATTATCCAAGATCATTTAAGAGTTTTTAAAAATATTATTTTGGACAGTATCGAAATTATGAGCATTGGAATGGAGAAAACTCAAGAACCCTATAAATTTAATTTATTTGCTACATATTCACATTTGATATATAAGAATTTTAAATTCATGATTTGTAAAGATAATAACGAAATAATTAAAAAACTAAACGGAAATTGAATTATTTGTTTCGTATTCATGTGTTTTAACTGCAAACTGCGGTAGATTTTCTGCATGCTGTGTGATACGATTATTTGCCACATTTTTTTTTTATCGACATTCATCTTATTTATTTAAACGCTGAGCTATTTTCTTTTGAGAAAATTTACTATTATAATATAATTTAGAATTAATGTCAATAACGAAAAGGGAATGAAACTCAAGTCCCTGTAGAATCTGTGTTTAGCAAATTGAGTATTTCCGATAAAAATATATACAGTATGTTCCTTGTTGTATAATTGAAAGATGGACCAGTGAAAATCATGATATTATTAATTTATCAAGGGTATGATTTATAATGCAACATTCTTTTATAAACATTATGATGATAATGTTATTTTATCCAGTATTTCTTGAATGGATACCATTTAATAAATATAAAACAAATTGGTGAAGGTGGATTTGCCAAAGTGTACTCTGCAACATGGATTGATGTAGTCGAAGTTGAAAAAAAAGAACCTAAACTTATAAAAGTAGATTTAAAAAAATTAAATCAATCACAAATATTTCAGTTGTGAGGCATATTTTTTTGCCAATCGATTTTTCATTAATTAAGATTTTATCATTACTATTAATTGACTTTAAAATGTTATAAATTAAAATACTCTGTACAGGATATTTAAAATTTATAGGATAACCAAAGATCCAAAAACTGAAGAATTTACGGTGATCACACAATTAGCAAATCAAGAAAATTTGATTTCAAGCACATGATAAAGATTTCATAATGGAAATATACTAAAAAATAATAATTTTGATTATATTTCATATTTTTGGATTATCAGGACCATCAAATGAATAAATATTTTATTATTTCTTATATAAGCATATTTTCTTTCAAAGAAAATGTATAAATATTGATTATTAGTGAAAAACAAATGAAAAAGTTTATCACTTTAATTTTATGAAGTGATAAGATTTGTATTATGATTACTAAATTTATTTTACATTTTTAGAACGGACGCTTATAATTAGTTTTTTAATTGTTTCTATCATGCCAATACTGATTTGTGCGAATAAGATTTCAATTACCTTTATTTATGGGCGATTATTATTCGTACCCCCTATTTTTGTTATTTATACCCCCTGCGATATGTGATTGGATGATACTAATCACATGATCAATTAATAATTTTACTGCGCATTTCGTTAGTCTCGTACCCTTATGTCTCCTGCGTGCCTTTCAGTAAGACCTAAGGAGTTTCATAAGAACCACCTCTATCACAACGAAATGTTATATTTTTCAAATTATTATGATGATCTTTACGAGTTCTTTTCTTTACTGATGCGTAACCCTAAGAAATAGCAAATGTTTGAACATTTTGAAAAAGTTCATCAGTGCTCTTATATTCAACAAGAGGTGGTGAGAGCATTTTATTAAAAATGTTAACAAATTGGTCTTTTTTTTCAAGAAAATAATTAACAAAACATGAGAAGCTTTAATCAGAAGTTATATAATTCAGGTCATTGTGAAATCATATTTTTCGTTAATGAAATGGCGCAGTAAATTATTAATTGATCATGTGACTAGTATCATCCAATCACATATCGCTTTTATTGCAGGGGGTATAAATAACAAAAATAGGGGTACGAATAACAATCGCCTTATTTATGAGGCCGTAACAATAATAATGGCCTAATTAATTAAAGAAAAAAATTTTATTAGGTTAATAGATAAAAAGTCTTAAACTGTAGAGAATTGTAATTGCAACAAAAATAATTTTTATTGATATCCACCTGACATGAAACCTCGTGTTACCGATCAATTTAGTAACTTATTATGTCCTACGCTCATGCTTTAGTTAAACAAAAACAAACCCCTTAAAATCATGTATTACAATAACCTATATGTTGTATTACTGAATAGTCCTTATAATCACGCGGAATCCCTTTTACGGATTTGAAAACAATATAAAATGAGTTGCGATAATAAAGAAGAAATATCAGTAGAATATGAATTTAATGAATTGAACATCTCCGATAGGAATTCAAATATCAGTCATAAAGGTTGTTATAAACCAAATGATGACAAATTATGGTGTAAAGAATGTGTTCCTCGTTGTATAATTGAAGGATGGACCAGTGGAAATCATAGTATTGATGAAATTATTAAGGATACGATTTATAATGCAAAATTTGTATATGATGTTGATTATGTTAATTATTGTCCATTATTTCTTGAATGGGTACAATATGATAGATTTGAAGATATAAAACAAATTGGTGAAGGTGGATTTGCCAAAGTATATTCTGCAATATGGATTAGTGGTAAAGCAAAATTTATTAAACAAGATGATGGAAGTTGGAAAAAAAGAGAACCTAAACCTATGAAAGTTTCCTTGAAAAGATTAAATGGATCACAGAATATGTCAGTTGAATATTTAAATGAGGTATATTCTATGTGTTTATATTACTTCAATTGATAGCTAAAATTAATTTTTGTAATTTTATTAATAGCTTAAAACACATTGGAGATTGTATAACTTGGAAAATAATTATTTAAAACTTTATGGAATATCCAAAGATCCACAAACAAAAGAATTTATGATGATTATGGAATTAGCAGATCAAGGAAATTTGAGATGTGTTCTTTCAAGTAATTTTAGCAATCTTTTGTGGAAGGCTAAATTAAGTTACTTATTTTATGTAGCAATTGATCTTAAAAATTTACATAATCTAGGATATTTTCATAAAGATTTTCATAGTGGAAATATATTGCAGAATTATAATAAAGATAATGATCAAAATATTTCTTATATTTCAGATTTTGGATTATCAGGGCCATCAAATGAACAAAAATCAAATGATAAAATTTGTGGAGTATTATCATATATTGCTCCAGAAGTTTTTAATGGAGAACCATATACATTATCATCTGATATTTATAGTTTTGGCGTGATTATGACAGAATTATCATCTGGAAAACCACCTTTTCATGAAAGAAAGCATGACGTTAACTTAGCATTAGCAATCTGTAATGGAATCAGGCCTAAATTTGGAAAGGGAACTCCTGAAATTTACATGAAATTAGCTTATAGATGTATGAATGCTAATCCTGGCCAAAGACCAACAGCTAATGAATTACATGACATATTAGAATTTTGGTATAGTTCCATAGCTTATGAAATTTATAAAGATAAGGAGAATTTTGGATACATTGGAAAAGAAATCAAAGTTATATTTGACGAAGCTGATAAAGAGATATCAAATATTTCAACTTCATATAAAAAAAATCCTGATGCAATATACACTAGTAGAATGTTCACATTTAGTAATTTGCCGAAACCCGTTAATTCATCTATTATTACTTTATATCTTAATGATGAAGAAGATTATAAAGGTATTTTGCTTAAACCATTATTACTATGACTATTTGAGTATATTAATTGTTAAATTTATTATTATTTTTTTTTATTTTAATAGATTGTCAAGACTCCAAATTAATTGATTTAGAGGTTTCTGACTAATTATTGGAACATACTTGGTTTATTATGTTACTACATATAATTATATATATATATTTTTATACTAATTTTTATCCGTTGAACCGTTATTTCTCATAAATTTGTGTTTTTTTTATAAGAAACAGTATATGGGCGGGAGTCAATAGAAAATAAGGATATTCAAATTTTGAACAAAATTTTTAATTTCTCAATTTACTGATCACAGTTACGCGATCAAAGTTACTTAATAACCAAGATTACTCAAATATTCTGAATCTTCCCTTTTGAATTCCATATTTGTTATAAATTTTATTAAATTGGTGTATTTATATATACCATATGTAATTTGTTTTCTAATTATGATAAAAATGTGAAAAGTTAACAATTTAAAAAATTATACATTGTAAAAACGCTTACAGACTGTAAAATTGAGTGATAATTATATTAGGAAATCTAAATTTATATTACCATACTTCTATTTCCTTTATTACATTGATAATATTCACGAAAAAAAAGTCAAAACCAGTAAAATCAATGTAATTTAATTTCTAACGTTACAAATTTAGTATTGATTTTACTTTAAAAATTTTAATTTCGAAATTAAATAAATATGTATATATGTTATTAAGTTTGATCCAAAAATGGCAAGACAATGAAAATGAAATTATAAGTATTTTGAATAAAAGAAAAACTTTGAATTTCCTAATGTACTGAATTGATAAATTAATATATTATTTAAGTTGAAATTTGTGAAGCGTGAACAATCCACCCTAGATTTTTTCACTATGTTGTTGATTCACGTCATTACTAATTTTTTGTTGCATTGAATAAAAAAATTATTTTATAAAAACTAGATATATATTTCTATATTGAGCCGGGGTGGTCGGGGGTGTTGCCACCCTATCACGTGATTTATAGAATATAATTTGATTGGCTAAATGATATTTGCCGCTTAAGTAATTAATATTGTGCTTTTTGTATATAATTTTTTATAATTTATATATATAAATTTATTTAAGAATTAATTATAGGAAAATTTGTCCATTACATTACATTATTTACAAATTACAATTAAAATTTTAATGACGATGATAAATTAAATTCAAATATCAATTTATACTAATCCTATAAGGAAAACCTTTAATATTTTACAAATAATAGACACCACAGGAGTAATATACTTGAAAAGAAGACTATAAAGTAAGTTAAAAGATGCCATATTAAAAAAATTTGGACGTGAAAAAAAAAGAAAATTTCTTGTATCTGCTGTTGGAATTGAGAAAATTTAGTTTAATATTATTCAACCTAATACCTTTTTAAATAGTAATACATAATTTAATTACAAAGAGTTCCAAACTAAATACAATATAACTTCCGAATATTAGACTATGACTGAATTTTTTTTATTTAATAATTAAATTAATTTAGATTCTAACCGATACGAAACTATCATCTGAGGCAATCTGGTACATCATAAATGTATATCCATTTGTAGGTACGTGACTTTTATTTGTAATAATATCTCGAATGAAAATAAATTAAAGTATTTTAACTAATAATAAAATAAATATTGATTATTAAAGAAAAGGGCATCACTCTGGATATTTTGTGTTCAAATTAATAATGATTTATAAATCTTACCATTGTAATAAGAATAATAATAATTATTCTATAATAATCTATTTTTACATGTTTTGCTAAAAAGAAGTGATTATATTAAACTAATAAATAACAGCGTCATGTGAAAAATTCTTGAAACTTTTCTTCTTCCTTTTATATTTCAAAAATTACAGTGATATAAACAAAAGAGAGAAGGAAATTATAAGAAAAACATAAAAATGTCTTTTATACAATTAGCATCATATAATTGATGTAATCTTATCGTTATACAAAGCTGAAGTTGAATATTATCAAATTTTTTTTTTTACTAGGATTGCGTCACATACAACTCATTCACCTGACATGACATTACGTGTCGCTGATCAACTTGATAATGTATAAAAAAGGATTACAATGAAAAATCAATCTTATCCAATTTTGTATTACCATTATCCGATATACTGTATTACTATAAATACGTAACCATTTAACTAAATATGAAACGGGGCTGAAAATAATTCTTTCATTTGAAAATAAAAAATGAGTTACAATAACAAAGGCGAAATACAAATAGAATCCGAATTTAATGAATTGAATATATCTGATATAGATTCAGATATCGATCATGAAAATTGTTATAAACCAGATAGTTCACCTTACACATTATGGTGTGAAGAATGCGCTCCTCATTGTATAATTGAAGGATGGTCCAGTGGAAATAATGATGTTGATGAATTCATTAAGAATACAATTTATAATGCAAGAAAAGATTATCATGATGGTAATGAACTTTATCCATTATTTCTTGAATGGGTACCGTTTGATAGGTTTGAAGTTATAAAACAAATTGGTGAAGGTGGGTTTGCCAAAGTGTACTCTGCAACATGGATTGACGGTAAAGCAAAATATTTTAGACAAGATAATGGAAATTGGAAAAAAAGAGAACCCGAATCTATAAAAGTAGCTTTGAAAAAATTAAATGAATCTCAAAATATTTCAGCTGATTATTTAAATGAGGTATATTTAATTTTTTTATTAATAATGAAATTTTATAGTAATATTAAGGATTTATTATTATATTTAATTGACTTTTAAAACTTTTATAGATTAGAACACTTTGGAATGTTTATGTTAATGATGAAACTTATTTAAAATTTTATGGAATAACCAAAAATCCAGAAACTAAAGAATTTATGCTGATTATTGAATTAGCAAATCAAGGAAATTTAAGATATGTTCTTTCAAGTGATTTTAACGACCTATTATGGAAAGATAAACTTAGATTCTTAGTTGGTATTTCATTTGACCTTAAAAAATTACATCAAATAGGATGTTTTCATAAAGATCTTCATAGTGGAAATATATTACAGAATTGTAATGAATATGGTAAAAGAAGTGTTTCATATGTTTCGGACTTTGGATTATCTGGGCCATCAAATAAAAAAAAAACAGACGATAAAATATATGGAGTATTACCATATATTGCTCCAGAAGTTTTGAATGGAAAACCATATACATTGTCTTCTGATGTCTATAGTTTTGGCGTAATTATGACAGAATTATCATCTGGAATGCCTCCTTTTTATAAAAGAAAACATGATGATATCTTAGCATTAGAAATATGTAATGGAATCAGACCAGAATTTGGGAAAGGAACTCCTGAAATTTATAAGAAATTAGCTTATAGATGTATGAATGCCAATTCTGATCAAAGACCGACAGCCAGAGAATTATATGATGTATTAAAATTTTGGTGTGATTCTTGTGAGGATAACGTATATTCTCAGAAAAAATTGGATTATAAAGAAAAAGAAATTAGAACTATATTTGATGAAATTAATAAAGAGATACCAAATATTTCAATTTCATATGAAAAGAATCCTGATGCCATATATACAAGCAGGATATTTACATTTAGTAATTTGCCAAAACCTATTAATTCATCTATTATTACTTCATATCTTAATGAAGAAGATAATAAAGGTATTATGCTT
This sequence comes from Rhizophagus sp. LPA8_4_AMF, assembly GCA_021464525.1. NCBI lineage: Eukaryota > Fungi > Glomeromycota > Glomeromycetes > Glomerales > Glomeraceae > Rhizophagus > Rhizophagus sp. LPA8_4_AMF. Next base: position 32,080 of record JADRCO010000478.1, read on the forward strand.
TAACTATTTCTATTATTTACACCATATAAATAAACATAATTATTAATTTTTTTTTATCATTTCAATAGATAATCAAGATTCCTAAATTATTTGATTTAGATTATTAAATAATAATCAAGATATAGCAATATAGTAGCGGTATTTATTATATTTGCTTCATATAATTTATTTTACTACATTTATTTATAGTTAAAACAAGGATTTCAATATTTTGTTAGTTTCTCTTATATTCGTTGTTTTTATTCAAATTATTGTATGATATAATTATTAACTTAATTCTCTTATAAAATAAAAATAATAGACCAATTTAGCAAATTATATATTTTAGACTATAAAATTAGGTCGTAATAACGATAATACTAAGAAAGTTAAATCATTTTGTGTTACAATCTCATGTTCAGCCTTCTATTACGATAATATTCAATTAAAGAAAAAAGAAAGAAAACGATCAAAATCAATAAATGAATTTATTTGAGGTATTTTTATGGTATTAAAGTTAATAACTATTTATTCTACTATGATACTATCAAATTGGTTTATGCCTATCAATAAAACTTTAATTATGGAATTAGACGAAATTAGTTATGATTAGGGATGGCAAAAAACATGTTTTAAAACAATTTGGGCGTTTTAAAACATTGAGCACTTTACTAGCCTTTATTACGTAATGCATATTTGTAATAAAAATTTAAGCTTTTATTATATAATATTTATTAAATTTTCAATAAAATTTATTTTTTTTCGTCATTTTCAAACAGTCTTCGCTAATATTTTCTAATTTTTAGGCAT